>LOEQ01005637.1:68008-86498 GCA_001685075.1 Bramus lutescens
GGCCTGCAGGCATACATGGTAGACAGAATATTGTATACATAATAAATAAATAAATATAAAAAAAGAAAAGAAAAGGCAGTGCAGCTCAGCTACAGCTCCCTCCAGAGAAGCCTGAGCATAGCTTACGATGGTACAGAAGCTGGAGGGGTGAAAGGAGTAAGCTAAGAAAGCATGGCGACCAAGGTGGGGACTTCAGTGGAGCTAGGATAACCCTCTAAGAACCCCAGTGACATGCATGTTTGCTCCAAGGAAGTCACCAGCCTGACTTAGAACTTCCTAGATTCCAGTCCTGACAGAAGGGCCAGGCACGTTTGGAGATGGGATTTCCTCAAGGGAAGAGGCAGGCCCGGGAGCACAGGAGCCTTACAACGCAGGCTGGAGTCCACAGCACTAACAATACCCTGAGAGCAATCATGGGGTAAGATGGCCTACCTGCCACCCCCAATACACTTGCAGCGAGAATAGTCTAGTCATGCAGTCTAACCCAGAGACCCCCATCTGGGTCCACGGGCCCATTCCCAGGGAGGATGCTCAAATAGTAGAAAGAACAGAACTATTTACCCATCCAAACAATCGCTCTGAAGCCAGCCTGTTTCTGCTATTTTTGGAAGGTGTTAGTTGGGAACAAGTTTCAAGCTGAACTGCTGTACAAACTTGGAATTCAGCTCTCTGTGCTGTCAGTTAAACACAGAGCTAAACGCATTAACATAGAGTCAAGCTGGGATGCAGAGTGTCTGGATGGAAAAGCCATCTCTTTCTGGTCTTGCTCTCTTCCTTCAAGACCCACATCAACGCCACCCTCTCCAGGGAAGCTTTACATTTTCCAAACCAAAAAATTACTGCTTCATCCAGTCGATTCTCATGTTTTAATTTTGTAAATGCACTTATCATCTTTGGTCTGCTGCTCTGCACCCACAAGGCTTTCCTCCCCTCATGTGCCCAGTGCAGCCCCCCTCTCATAAGCTCATTCACTAAAGCCTTACCAATCAAAGCGGCAACCGGCAAGTTGTGATGTGGAAAAGACCCTGTTCCAAACTCACCCCCCCCTTCCTCTGCATGTGGACTCAGGATGCACACGATGGTCTTTGATTTTTGTGTGTGTGTGTGTGCAATGGTTTATATCGCATCTTGAGCACTTTCGGTGTGTGTGAGACCTTCTGTGACCTCCCCATCGACAATGCAAGGTCACGGGCAAAGGTGATTTCCTTTAAGGAAACCTAAGAGCAGATGCGGCAAGGAACTGGGGGTGGGGTGTAATGCAGGAAACAGCCTTAACCTCTGGCCCTAATACACAGACTGACTGGATTAGAGATGCTTCTGTGGGCAGTTGGGCCAGATACTGTCCTAAACACAAAGGCTAACATTCTCTGTGACCGGGACAAGTAGTAGGGAGTTGGAGAGGACTCCTGAAAGTCGTGGTCATGCGTAATATCATTCAACCTCACAGCGACATAGACTTTTTCATGATAATTTTACAAATGAAGGCAATAAGGCTCAGAGTAGCTAAAGAAAATCTTCTTTATCCCAGTTAGTAAATTTCAGAACAAATACTTGTCCTCAAACCTATCAGAGCACATATTGGATTAGGGCTCACTTTAAGGACCACATTTTAACTTAGTTCCCTCTGCAAATACCTTGTCTCCAAATGCAGTCACAGTCAAAGACTCTGGGGTTAAAGCCCGACATATGAATCTCAGGCAATACAACTCTCCCATAATGGAGGAAATCTGTAGCTTTTGCACAGAAGCACTCTGTGTTTTAAGTATTCTCAGTTGAAGACACATTAGAGCACCTTCATCGACCTGTCAGTAGAAAAGTCATTTGATGTCAACATGGACCACAGTGGCTTTTGGTTTGCTGGCTTATTTTTTTATTTTGGAGTCTCCCGAGTGCCTGCATACTCCTAGGGTCTCAGACTGCTCTCCCTTTATGGGCATCATGAAGAAAAATCATGTTTTCCAGTATTTTTCTTCATCAACGCCCAGGCCTAGGAAAGACAAAAGCATATGTGTTAAGAAATGTCTTGATAGAGGCGGATATATTATTTTCCTGGGGACAATATCATGTCCCTTAATTTTGAAAATGGAAACAGGGCCATGTGTTAATACACTGTATATGAAACAGGACTATGCTATTATATAAGAAGACGGTAGTAAAAAGGGAGGTAAGGGTAGGTTATTTCTCTCTTTGGACTTATTTGACCACATTGATGACTCTAGTTAATAGTCTATATCTTTACCTTATTTCTCACAGGTCAACTTGTAACCTACCCTGCTCAATAAAATGCAGCAGGAATGCAAAATGCTTGCTTCAAACCTGGCTATTAAGAGGACTTGTCAATGCTTACTTGTACAATAGGATTTGCTCATGTTTGAACCTTGGACTTGCCATAGCACCAGCTTAGGGCATAAGCTAGAGGAATGTGAGAGGAACAGAGAAAGGAAAAGGCCATGGAGATCCAGGACACTCAGCAAATGATCTTCAGAGGCAATCACACTTAGTGACAAATGAATGAGAACAGCCAAGAACAAAGCAACACCCAGCTGAGACTAGTCCAAGCTGCTGATCTATAGTCACAGAAGACCCTGAACTTGGAGCAACAATGAAGCATCACTACATGCAACAAGGACATTTCAGATGAAGTGAACCATGTTGACTTCCCAGTTGACCATAGATGAGTCATCTGCTCAGCCAAGTTGAATCCAGTCTAGATGAGCAGACTATTACTTCATGAGATATAAAAAATGATTGTTATTTTAAGCTACTATGTTTGGGGATAATTTGTTGTACAGCAATAACCAACCAACACACTCTTAAATAGCAGTTTAGAGGTTGTTGGTTGTAGATTGCAGTATGACTCTATTGTTTTAAATGTGTCATTTGGATCATGGGTTCATGAAAGATCTTCTATTCAATATATTTTCCACCCAGAGGACACAGGGAAACACCAAGAGATATATATGCCTAGTAACTTTCAAAGAACAAGACCCAAACATTGAACTATTTTCATCTTATTGGTAATAACTCAACTTCCATTGACTCATTGCTCGGAACATTAGGGATGTACCCTTTGGATGGACAGCAGTGTGCCCTGCTACAGTTGATGGCGACAAGTAGGACTAGGATCCTGTTATCCAAAGGGACAAAGAGGGAATGAGACCCACTGTGATAATTCCGATGCCAATCAAAAGGATGTGCGTTTGATGAGTAAGGCGATTGCAAGGGAGACCATAAATGACATGAGCACTAGAGAGATCCTGGTTTATGATAAACCCTTAAAATGAATAGTGTACATAAACTCTAGAACTGTAGGAGCAGATGCCCCCTCTGTGGTTTACTATGTGGATAACCTTGCATGAGTTCTTTAACCTTTCTGTTCACTTTCCCTCAATAATTTCATTTATTTATTTATTCATTTATTTATTTATTCATTTATTATGTATACAATATTTTGTCTGTGTGTATGCCNTGTGGTTGCTGGGAATTGAACTCAGGACCTTAGGAAGAGCAGGCAATGCTCTTAACCTCTGAGCCATCTCTCCAGCCCCCTAAATAATTTCTTAACATTAGGTTTATTTCAGGATTGTTACAAGGTGTAACTAAGGCTAGCCCCCAGTTCAGTGACTCAGGAATGTAGGAGTTTAATGGAAATGAGCTGAAAGTGGGCAGCAATGAGAATTGTTTCTGTTCTCTCAGGGTTGAAAAGATCCCCCAATGGATGGTGATTTGAAAGCCTGGAGAACTTGACTGGAATTATAGCTTTATAATTCGTGCAAGGCTTTAACTTTCTTTGAGGATTTCTGCCATGGAACTCAAAATTACCTTTCAAAGTTCCACGGCTGGGCCCCCCAGAGGAACGGACGCCCACCACATCTCGACAACAATGAGTCTTCAGAACACTGGCTCATATTTTTTTTCCCCCCTGTGGAAATCTGAGGCTAAGCTTCTGAAAGTGCTTCCACTGAAACCTGGAGGCAAACCAAGGGGTGAATCCAGTCCTCGGTGGGATTGGCAAGATTGCCCAGGACCTCCAGGTCTTCACGCAGTTCTCTTCCGGGTGCAGGTTCTAAGATAGTTTGATGGAAAATTTCTAATCCTCAAAGGGCTCTGTCATTCCTGGTCACATCTTGTAACATAAGACCAGTTGTCTTAGATGAATCTATTGTCTCTTCTATCCCTTTTCTCACTAGAAATTTTCAACAATAACTGCAGAATAAGTGGAGAGTATAACCGACTAAGGCAGAGGGGCTGGTTGCCACAGCCTGGGTTCTGCTCTTCCGCCTGAATACATAATACACCCTACCCCCAACCCTAACCCTCCACGCCAGCTGCCAGACAGAGCACCCTTCAACTTTTAGCCCTGCCACCTGCAGCAGTGTGCTTGTTACATGTCAGAAACATTAAACCACATGTGGTGGCCCAGGCCTTTAGCAGACTTTTGAAGGCTGGAGCAAGAGTATTGCAAAGTTGAAAGCCAGACTGGATTAAACAGCAAGGCCCTGTCTCAAAACCCAGAATCAAACGATCAAAAAGAACAACAACTTGGAGAAAGACAGTAAGACCTGACTGGAATAGTGAACACAATGGGAAGTGACAGGCAGGCACAGATCACTGATGCAGCCCTTCGGAGCCAGCAATGGGACTGGACAGTATTCTTGAGTGTTGGAAAGTCTCCTGCTAACAGCCTCACCTGAGTGCTGAGAAACATCGTTCTGACTCTTGTGTCAGACAGAGGAGATGCTAGGATGCAACAATAGACAAGGGCATCCAAACAGAAGGAATGGTGTACCCTCCCCCACAACTGCTGGCAACAGCCACAGGGAGCGGTGGTTAGATTCTGGACATTTTGGAAGTTAGAGCTAGCAAGATTTCCCAGTATCTCGGATTGGGGGGCTTGAGGCAAGGAATAAGTTAATGGTAACTCATGTTTGCCCTAAATGAACGATGATGTCAGTTACTGAAATGATCGTGACGGTGTTGGAGAGGTGGAAAGAGAGGGGATGAGGAGCTGCATTTGGAACCTGAAATTGATATTACTTCATAGAAGACTGGAAGACGACTCAGGCCATGTCAGTCTCCAATTCAGGCTTGCCTACTGGTGACTCCTACATAGGGTGACCTATTCTGATGAATTTGCTTCTAGGGTATCACAATGGCCTGACTTCCCTGCTGCCTTTGTGGTCCTGACATTGTAGGGTCAAATAATGCCATCTCTAGATACTGAAAATCCAGCATCACCGAGGTAACTGAAAAGCTGACTCATGATGGTACCCTAGAATTGAATGTGCTGGGAGACCCCAGAGAGACAAGAGATGCCTCAGGCAAGGTGGTAGAAGGTAGGTGTGCCTAGATTAGGGAGTGTTAACAATCACTGACATGCTCTCTTCACAGGTTTGTGTGATACCCCATGGAGATGCTTGGATATGTGTCCTGGTACCATGGGATGAGGAGAGAATGGGCGTATTTTGTAGGCAAGAGTTGACAGAATGAGAATGCTCATGTTAGTTGAATCTGATTCACCTGGTGAGGCCAAGGGACATGCCTGAACAGTAGCTGACGGATTGCTGTATTTTCACCTTAGCTTTGGCCCAGGAAGCTAAATAGATAGCCCTCTTCTATTATTATAGTAGGCATATACTGTCTCATCCTGAGCTTACTACCTCATTGTCTTCACGTACCCTTCAACTAATTTTTATTCTTTTGACATATATACATGCTAAGAACCTACTTATATCCTTATCACATGGGGAGGAAGCATGTACATATATTATGTGTGCAATTACACATCACACACATATACACATGGTATAGACATATATCATGCATGCACACACATACGCACAATTTTTAAAGGACTACTTCTCTCAGCCTCTGTGACTCTTAAGTGGTTTTTTTGGACCCTAATCCATCAACATCACTCCTCTTAGTGTCTACAGTAGGATTTTTCCTATTCATACTAGATTTCTTTTTTCCTTTATATAACACATTAAATCAGTCATCAACTCTATCGTTTCTGCCCCAGAAATGGCTCTTCCTCCTCCCTCTGTCTCCTTAACCCATTGTACTTCACGATGCCCTCATGATCAGTGCTATTACCTACTTTCTTCAAAGCATAAACCAAGAGTTTCAGAGTTCTTAAAATTAAATGTTAAAAGTGACTAAGAACTCAATAGAAATATGGGCGGATGCTTTGGTGAGAAATCATTGAGATGGATATTAAGTTGCTTTCAAGTTTAAGAAAACATACTCAATTTTTCTCAGTTGGACAATTAAAAATAAAATTTCACTGAAATAAGATTTTCAACCATAGACTGGCAATTATCAAACTTTCTAGCATTCTATGTTAGTAACAGAGTTGAGAGAGGGGGGTCATGAGACCCTGGGGGTGGGGTAGAAGTTGGTACAACCTATGTGGAGATTCTGGTAAATTCATTAAGGTCTAAATGCTGGCAACTCTAATTCTGAGGATTTACCCTGTGGATAATAGGAGTGGAAGGGTGTGACCATTATGCAGTATTTATACAGAACTGGAAACTATAAACACATTCACTAGGAGTCTTTAAAGTCAAGGAAACACTGGGCGGTTGATTGTTCAGAAAGCAGAATAGGAAAGTGTCCATGCACAGACATTAAACGAAATCCAAACCTGTTGCCACGTTACCAACCATCCAGAGTGATGACTATGCCATCCCACGTGTGTTCTCTCCCATATGCACTGAGTTTCTTCAAGGAGAGAAGCAAGCCCACTAGAGCAGCGGTTCTCAACCTTCGTAATGCTGCAACCCTTTAATAAAGCTCTTCCTATGATGGTGGCCCCCAACTGTAAAATTATTTTGTTGCTACTTCATAGTCCAGATTAGTCTTAAGCTCAAAATCCTCCTGCCTCTTTCTTTGATGGCAGTGGTTCTCAACCTTCCTAATGCTGCGACCCTTTTACAGTTCCTCATGTTGTGGTGACCCCCAACTATAAAATTGTAGGGCCTGGGTCTACCCCTGCTCCTGGGGTTCATCTTGAGGACAGTTTCTGATCAGCCAGCTAAAACATTCTGTTTGTTCCTGTGCTCCCTCTGCACTGCTTGGTGATTAGCTGTAGGGTATTGTGTACTCCATCTTGGGTGTGGAAATTTCCCACCTGCCTGGGTGGAAATCCTTGTGCAGCAGCGCAGTATATAAGGATTTCCCCAAGGTTGAATAAACGGCATTCAGCTGATCTCCTTTTGAATGACCCAGGTCACTTGTGTGTTCTTTCAATCTCCAGGCCCTTCCCCAGCTAGCGTATGGTACAATGGCGAACTGTACTGAGAGGGTAACACAGAATCGGGTGTTACATAAAACTATTTTCATTGCTTCTTCATAACTATAATTTTGCTACTGTCATGAATCACCTAATATGCAGAATATCTCACCAGAACATAGATGACTAAAAGGCAGCTGAATCGTGGAAAGCCCACCCTAGCATGGGTGATATCTCATGAAAGCTGAAACCCTGGAGCTCCCTACCTGACTTGCAGGCAGCTGGACAGGTTCAAGAGTCTCCTTTGTGGTCTTTGCTACTTATATAACCTTGAGGAATAAGAGGCCTTGAGAATCGTGTAAGTTTCAGGGACTTCCTGAGGCGTGTGTGTTCACTTCCCAGTCTTACTTAATGAGCTTCACTTTAGAATTTCCTTAGTCTTAACAAGCTTCCCTCTTGGGTATAATGTTTTCATTTGGAGTAAATTGCTCCACAGCAGGTATAAACACTGAAATTCTGATTATTTGCTGGAAGTAACACAGCTAGTAAATGCATCAGTATTTTAGGCCCACACCCCGTGTTTGTTCTATCATGCAAATTGCCATTCCTACTCCATCTCTGCCTCATCTTACTAGTTGAATGTGCCTTGCTTCTCTAGGAAAAAAAAAAAAAGCACACTCTTGTATTAGGGAGACCTTCCCTCCACCAGCTCCTCAATGCCAGCAAGGGACCTTCAGTATCACAATTTATATTTTCCACATATCACCACCTAGCACCCTCCTGTGTCATAATTGAAACCCAATACAATCTGCATCTATTGAAAATAACTTTCCCTTTCCACAGTTCTCCTCAAAAGGGTACAGCACAACCAGCCATTTCCACTTAGGAAGATCATGAGGTTAGGCAAGCGCAGCAAGCCAGTCTCCAGTCTTGAGAGAAGCAGCGTGTCAGACACTGAGTCAACAAAAGGAAAAGTACAGAGATAAATGAGAGGGAGCCTGTAGTTAAGCAAGAAAATGTCCCATCCATCAATGTCGAGACACTCCGCCCCTGCTAGGCTGGTGTCTGAGACAAAATCAAGTAATCAAGTACAAGTTCCTTCCTGACCCGGGGAAGGCAATATTATTAGTAGATTAACAAACACATCTATCAACAGGCAAAGAAAGTCAATGGATGGGAGAGTTTTACAAAACCGGGGAAAGGTTAGAACTAACATCAGACACATCTCGTGTCCTGTAAAGAATTCGGTGTCTCTTACAGAGAGATTACAGCACAGGATGGCTTCACCCTGCCCCCACCTTCCTCCTACTTCTTTACTAGGGGAAGGGGCCTCACCCTCTTCCCACACCTGGCAGTCATTCTGCCCTCCTGCCCCAAGAGCCCAGCTGAAAGCTGTTTCATGATTGCACAATGCCTACCAGAACCCAAGACCCCACACACTGGGGAGTGGGTCCTATGGGGACAACCCTTTGAAGTTCTTTTGGGATTTTGTGTGTGGTGCAAGAAGGGAAAGTGTTGACTGAAGGCCTTCAGCGATTTCTTCTTACTTCATTCTTTCCCCAGCAACGAAGAGACATGGAGCCAAGAAAGGGCCAACAAGTGACTAGGCATCCGGAGCGGGGACTGTACTGTTTCCGGCTATTGAAGAAGTGAATAGGATATGTGAGTCGTACAGAGAATGGTGACGAAGGGTCACTGAGCAAGGAGTGTCAGACTATAGATCAGCTGCTAGGGCGGTGGGAATGGGAAGTGTTACCTTATTTTATTTCTCATTCTTTTTCTTTTCTTAAGGAATCTGCTAAAAGTTATAGGCCTGATACAAGAAGAAAAAGAGAGGGTCATTTTCTGGGAATTTGCACATACAATAGGCTTATACATTCCCAAAGAACCCCTTACAGAGAGCAAATCACCTTGTTCTGAAGACAGATTCACCTGGCATTCTCCACTCAAGTGTGGCTAGAGGCATGATCCTGGCACTTTTTATCATGTGGCAGCTATGACTTTGAACTACCAAAGGGGACTTAAATCACAGACTGGAGGACAGCCTCCTGACATCTGGAATTGCAATGAGCTTAGATCAGCCACAGAGGACAACATGATGCTTTAAGACTCGTAGGAAAGCTCTTTGAACAATAAACATGCGCGAGTTTTCACGGGCACAGCTGGCACTCAGTGCAAACACATTAAGAGTTAACTTGTTGACCAGCAGATATATTAGCAATGACCATTGAGAAAGTGCTCTACCTCTGGGGACTTGATCACCTGCCAACACCAACTCCATAACTCCCCCAACACTGCCAAATAGCTCTTTCATTTCCTGGGATGGCTCATGAAGATAGACAGCAGATGGATCAGAGAATTTACAGTCACCCCCTCACCTCCATCTACTCCACCTTTGGGAAGCTCATTCTGACAGCAGGATGTTTCCCCTGGGCCTTTGCACATGCTGTGTACTGAAGTCTCAGTTGGGAAAGTTCTTTTTCATACGTGGTGATAGTTATGGTAACTTAGGATCTGTAGACCTTTGCCTGTGATAGGAACCCCACTATTCCAGCAGCAGGTCCTGTTTGTGACCAAACCAAACTTCAAGCCTGAAAATAACTCTGGAGGCTTTCTCCCTTGATGTCTTTATTTGACAGATGGGGAAACAGACCCAGAAGTCTTAGGGAAGATAATATGTTTGCCAAGTGTGCCACTATCATTCACCTGGCACTCAAATGCTTTTCTCCTCGGTTGCTGCATGTAGGCTTTGCAAATAGCTTACAGCCACTCATGATGAGGTGTTCTAGGATGGCAGCATCATGTATTCAGAACAGTAGAAAAGTTACCCAGCACAGGTGGGAGGCTGGCCAGGAAGGAGGCAAGATCCTATCTGTACTCTTAGATAGAATGTAGTAGACAAAAGCAGGTCTCCAAGGGGAGCCTGTTAGTAAGTTGTTCAGCTCATTCCTGCTAAGACACTGTCTGTCCCTGGAGTTTCTCAAATCTGAGCCTTCACTGTGCATG
This sequence comes from Bramus lutescens, assembly GCA_001685075.1. NCBI lineage: Eukaryota > Metazoa > Chordata > Mammalia > Rodentia > Cricetidae > Bramus > Bramus lutescens. Next base: position 78,249 of record LOEQ01005637.1, read on the forward strand.
CAGACACTTTTCACATGGAAATGGTGAGTCCATTCATGTTTACAAATGAGTGAGTGAGCAGAGAAATTGGTTCATCCCAAGAAAGATAAGCAGCTGGCTGAGGCTTTGGCAGGGGTGGGGGGATTCATTAAAGCACTCAGGAGGCAGAGGCAGGCATATCTCTGTGAGTTTGAGGCCAGCCTGGTCTACAGAGCTAGCTCCAGGACAGCTAGGACTGTTGCATAGAGAACTCTTGTCTCGAAAAACCAATAAATAAATAAATAAACAAACTAAAAAAAAAAAACCTTAAACCTTTAGAACATAAACCATCTATATCTCTAATACTCTAATTTACCAATAAGAATTCAACATGAACTCTGTGGAAATACATAACTAGATTGTAGTGAAAGGGGATCAGGCAGGCCTGCTTTTCGTCCCGCCTGGCTCCTGCACAGCTAGTTTCCACCTGAAATAACAACACACAAATTGTATTCATGTAAGCACTGCCTGGCTCATTATATCTAGCCTCTTCCTGGCTAACTCTCACATCTTGATTTACCCATTTCTATTAATGTGTGTAGCACCACGAGGTGGTGGCTTACCGGGAAGATTCTAACCTACGTCCATCTTGGGCCGGAGCTTCATACGTCTACCTGACTCAGCTTTCTTTCAGGGTCGTAAGACAAGACAGATGTCCACCTATCTAAGCTGTTGTCCTATCAAAGGCCAAGGCAGTCTCTTTATTAACTAATGAAAGTAACACATAGACAGATGACCCTCCCACATCACTAGATTGTCAAGGGATAAAGCAACCTAAGTAAGTCTGACGGTACATCTCCCAATGTACCATCTCTTTTAAAGATGGTGGCATCCATCCTTACTTCTACAGGCCCCCTAACATCCCAGGCATGGTGCGGTCTCCTTGCTCCCATATCTCTGTGTCCACAGATGTTTGTGTGGCTCCAGGCAGCTCTCCTGGTAAAGACTTTCATCCAAGATAAAGGGTCGGAACCATCAGGAAAGCTGGTTCTCACTGTTCATCTATCCCTTGAGAAAGCAGCTTGGTGTGAGGGTGGGGATAGGTTTATCCATAAGAAGGATGCTGGCACTAGGATGTCCTGACTGCAAGACTATGAATTCCCATCCTTCATCAGGTTGAGAGGGAAGGGAAGAGAACCTGCAGCAATGGTCCAGGACTTATGGATAGAAGTTCCATGCCCACACTGATTAGGACCATCCATGCCCCTGACTAGTTTTACTTTCTCAATCTCTGGAAAATAACTGTAGAGTTTTCTACCACATTGTTCTGTTCCTGGGACCATTAGAAACCACCTAACGGTACACCAGCCAGCTCTCACTTAAGATACATTCTCTCAGTCTTAATATTGTGCTAGTGATCCAGACATATTTAAACAAAACAAATAAACAAGATATTTGGATATGACTTCTCAGTCTCCTCCTACTTTCTGAGGACATTGGAGTCACATGTTTGAAAGCTAGAGAATTGACCTCTATTGCTATAGAGTCTTCTGCTGTATTAGTTTATAGACCAAGTCATGGGTTGGGGAGATAGTTTAGTCAATAAAGGGCTTTCCTCGAAGCATGGAGACCTAAAGTCAATGCTCAGAATCCATGTAAAAAAAAAAAAAGTCAAGATAGTAATAAATGTTTGTAATCCCTGTGCTGGGGAGGCAGGGGATAGAGCCCACTCAGGGATTTCTAGCTCATCATGAGTCCCTGTCAAAGAAACAAGACAGACAGTACCCAAGAAATGACAGCCAAGGTTGGCCTCTGGTCTTCATATGCACACATACACACACACACACACACACACACACACACACACCCTATGCTCACACACATACAGCCTAGAGCAAACAGATGAAAAGCACTTGTTGAGCGAAAAGCATGTACAGATTCCATGAAATTCAGGTGTCAGCTCTGTTCATAATTGGAGGAATGCAAAGGGATGCTTCTAGAACATGGGATGGAGGTTAGAATATGACATCACCAGGACTTGAGCTTAGCAAGAATCCAGGTAAATTTGGGTGACATTTAATATCTTCTTCCCCTTAAAATTACAGACCCATGACTCATGCAAGCATGTTGTCAATAAAACCAGAGCATTCCTGAAATATTAGCACAGGATTTAGAACAGCTCTATAAAGGCTGGCTTTTAGTTAGAATGCCTAATGAAAGACAACATAATTGCATAAAGAGATACACACTTGTCTGTTGGGAAATAGTGCCCTGACAGATGTTTCAGTGACTGGCTACTGGGAACAAAGGGGGAACTGTGAGAAATTGTCACTCTGTCCACAGTGTGGATGAGGATAGAGCATCTGGGGCTTTCTAGTGAACAACCCCCACCTGGTGACAATGGATAAGACTGTCAATCCTATCCTGAGCATGTGACTTCCTCCTTGAACTCCATTCATGAGCAGCATTCTGATACAAATTTGGTGTACCAAATAAACTTCTATAATGGAATCTATATTCTATATTGCATCTGCTGATCTGCCTAAAAGCAGTTTTTAAGTATCTCCTTCAGAGATCTATTTCTCAATGAAAATTCATGATTTGCCTTTTTCGTTCAGTCTGTTATTGTACACATTGGCCATGAATGAGTCAGGCCTCCAAAAGCAATGAACTATCCCTATAGAAGCTGACAAAGCTTTCCAAATCCCATGTCTATGTCGCAAGGTATCCTGGGAAGCTGATCTCGACCCATATTCTTATGATAGTCCAAGCTCTTAGCACCTGGAGGACAAATACACCTTGGCAGGTGCACATCTTACTGAATTTTCTTGGAGAGGAGGTGCATTGTCTGGAGCATCATCCAAAGGTGTAACTAAGGAAAGAGCAAATTTCTTAGGAATAGGGAAGACAATGCACATTTTGAGTCATGGTTTGGATACCAGCAATGGAGGCTCGAATCAGAAGAATTACTGTGGAAATCATTTGATAGTTCTTCTGCAATACTTACTTTGCTTAAGGTAGGGCAGGCAGCACAATGCTGAAATGGGAGAGGGGACCATTTGTGTAACAGAAAGTAGAATGCATGATAAGAGACTTAATTATGTGACTTTAATAGTTTAGACAAGGGTATGTTACTTCTGAACAATTTATTGTGTGCCAAGTTCTATTCTAGGCACTAAGCATGTGCTAGCTTCTTTAAACATCTTAGTAACTAGAAAGTATGCACTGTTATCATTCATTTTATGGATAAAGACTCATAGAAAATGAGAAAATCATCCACAGTCCTAGTGGCTAACTAGGGACAGGAACTGTGGCAGTTCCAGAATCCTTGCTGTTCTGTGATTGGCAGGTGGAAGGCACACAAGCTTCCAGGGAGGTGGGGATGTTTACACAGGCGAGTGGCATTGGGATCCCTAAACATAGAAGGAAGCACATTCCTGGCAAAGTAAACAGTGTGCGGTGAAGCAGGGAGTCTGGCCGGCTCAGGCCTATTGTTTCCTTAGGAGCCAACAATAGTCCCTCCGCCTTGGCTCAGAAAGAATAACTTAGCTACAGAAAGAGCCAGAAGGAAAGGTCAAGTATGGGGGGCCAAACAATGGCTGAATCCAGCCTTTTGAACGTTAATTTCCACAATATGCATGAAGTCTCTTTATCCCAACCTTTAGGTGAATAGTTGACTTAAAAAGGAGGCATAAATTGTATCAAAGCAAATCTCTTTCTAGGTAGTTCAAATCTTACCCCAAAGCTTTAGGGAGTGCTTACTTAGTATGTCTAAGATAATGTGTGTGAGATAATGCCTGTGTGCCTTGTCTATCTATCTATCTATCTATCTATCTATCTATCTATCTATCTATCTATCTGTCTATCTATCTATCTTCTTTGTGTGGGATCAAAGTCAGGGCCTAATACAAGCCAACCAAGTACACATCCACTGAGCTCCAGCTCAAGCCCTTGTCTCATTAGGCAATGGCATCTTTGTAAATTACACAGGCTGACCTGGGACTTGCTCTGTAATCCAGACAGGCCTTGCATGTAGGATTCTTCAGCTTCAGTATCCTAAGTGGCTGAGATTGGGCACTTGTACCACTAGATCTGGCCAAAGAATAAGATCTCGTCTATTGCTACGAAGCTTATCTCCCGAGATTTTAAGAGCAACCTGATCATAATGGTAACAATCTTCATGAGCGATCATTGCTCATGAGTAGTGCACTGAGAATTAAGCTTTAAGAAATGTTTTAAGTAAACACATGCTGTTTCCTTTCCTTGATTACCAGTTTGCTTCATGTTGCACTCCTGAATTAAAATCATGATTAAAAACCAGGAGAACTGAAGAACAAAAGTAGGTATCCATCAAAGCTGTGCTGGGACGAGTATGCTGGGGTTCTGAACCCTTCTATTCCAGGGTGATATGGGTGGGGACTGCAGTATCTCCAGACATAAGAGCCAGCCTGGGCTCATGTCCCCAGAATCTAGACGATGGTGGAAAGCTAGCGTGGAGGTGGTACAAGAAGTTCACAGTCAAAGAAAATGTGGTCCAGATGTTAGAGCCATTGAACTGATGTCCTATCCCTAAGGCTTACAAGGCAAAGAAGATGGGTCTATGAGTTTGGCTCCATATAGACTCTCACAATGCCATTGCCTATCTGTGCAGTCTGCAGGAAGTTACTTACATAAGTGAATAACCTCTTTGTTTATAACACTTTACTGAAAGGTCATTGACAACAACTTAGCACAGTGCCTATACTTCATAACTGCCAAGAAGATTCTCCACTCCCTTTCCTTGCCTTTCCGCTCTTCCTTCTGAAGTCAACTGCACCCTCACGACACACGTCCTGAACATGTGCTGCTCTTGCCTTTCCTAGCTGGTCATGAAGGTCACTCTGAAAACCAGAGATTCAGCCCTTTCCATGAAGAAAACAACTGGAACTAAGTTGTAGCAGTTGAGTTGGTTGGGGACCCATTAGAGGCTTGAATGAGAAATGCTGCTGAGAAAAGAGAGATAGAGCTGAAGGACATCATGATGGTAAAAGAGAAAAGTATTCAGGCCTCCTGACGTAATATTTTGAGTAACACTTACCTGTTGAAGCAGGTACTCACGTCTCTTGCTGGCCACCATAAACCCAACAAAGCTTTAGCTAAAGATTCTTAACTCCACCTCTTCATCCAGAGTGCATTGGTTACTTTACTGTTCTATTGCTGTGAGAAAGCATTGTGGCCAAGCTACACAGCTCTCATCCATATGCAGAGGGCTTAGGCCAGTCACACGCAGGCCCCCTACCTGTCGGTTCAGAGTCCATGAGATTTGGGGGCAGGATGCCTAGCAGTGGGATCAGGACCTGTCCCTGGCACATGAGCTGGCTTTTTGGACTCCATTTCCCATACATAGAAATAAGTAGTATTTATATTAAATATAAATGTGCTAAATATAAAAAGAAAAACTATAGGAATAATTAGAAAAATTTCTAGGGGCCTCTTTTTCTGATTAATGAAGATAAGTTCTTAAATATTCAATAAAGGATCAATAATCAGAATACATATTGTTACAAATCCTTAACTGAAAGATAGGCAACCTAAGGATAAAGTGTACAAAAGGATAGGAACACAAGTTTCCTAGAAGAAATGCCTAATAAATACAGGTAAAAGTAGGTAGTATTATCTATTATCAGAGGCACAAAAGTTAAACTACATAAAGATGTATTTGTCAAATAAGTCAAGCATTAGGTTGGTAACATGATTCTGTGTAGACAAGAGGGTAGAAAATGAGATTCCTGCTCAGTATGAGTTGGAAAGTAAGTGGGTGTCATTTTCATGACAGACAATTTTGTAGATGTTATCAACATTTAATATGACTGCATTCCTTCAAAGGTCAAATTCTCTTGAAAACATTTACACAGAGAATAGGCACAATATTTATAAAGAACCAAGCAAGATGTTCACTGCAGCATTCCAATAGATGGCAGAAGACTGGACTCAGATTAAGCTCCTATCATATGGGGATGATGAACAAGCCAGAACACATCCATCCTTGACAACAACATTACGGAGTGTAGTGTGGTGGGTAGAGAACAGGAAATGGGTACCTGTCCTGGTGTGGAAGGGGCTTCAACATGTATTGTTAAGTGAAAAAGAATTGCAGATTAACAGACATGGACTCGTTTGGTTTTATTTGAAGAACACATGCAAATAAAATTGTGTCTCTCTGTATTCATGCTCTTAAAGAGGTAGAGAAATGCAAGCAAAACTGAAAATAATGACTGTCTCTGGGGAGAAAGGTAAAAGTTATGATGGGCAGGGGAGACACGGCCTACTGCATCTCAACAACTGGTCAGTGATAGAGGTTGGAGGGACAATTATCACTTGTGTAAATTTAAAATCAATCCTGTCAATGGTTATATTATTTTCAAAGACACTAAAACAATCAAATTTTAAAAAGACCAATCAGAAAAACAAGATCTAAATAGACTATTTCCAGAGGAAATGAATTTGTGGTTGAAAGACGAAAGTTACACTAAGCATGGAACAAAAAAAAAATTGGAGTGATGATTTTAATCCTGCACAGACTTTATAATCAAGGATATAACTTGAGATAAAATAGGCCATTAACATGGATCCTAATCTGTGAGGAAGCTACCGCTCTAGCCAGTGATAGATACACTCATGGGGAGACAGAGCAGTCCTCAGTGTGGACGTGCTGGCAGGGGACCTTCCAAACATGTGGTACATGCATGTACAGTAATGTGGTACCAATGAGGGGAGACATGAACACACCCACAGCCCTCACTCAGGAATCAACATTCCTCTCTCAATGGCGGCCAGAGAGTACGCAGGGAATCAGCAAAGATACCAAAGACTTGAGCACTTCTGTCTAGCCAACGTCTATAGACTCTTTCATTCAATGAGAGAGGTAAGCATGCAATTTTCAGATTTGTATAGAACATTCACAATGATTGTCTTCCGGACTATGAAGTAAACCTGAATAATAAACTGAAAATAAGTAAAGTCATACAAATTATGCTTCTGATTACAATGGAATTTCTCAAAATCAGAAAAATATCTGGGAAATGACCCAAAATTGGGAAATGAATAATATTAGGTTACCCTTCTGAGAACAAATCATCATATAATTTCCTTGGGCCTTCTCTTCTGTCCTCAGGATAGGTTTTGACTATTCTCTTCATCAATCACGCACATTCCTTTAAAGTTTCTGACAGGTACTTATTTGCTTGTTTTGTTGGGATTGCTGTTGCAAAGGAGTTGTTACAGTTTGCTTGAGAAACATCCCCCACAGACTCAAACATTTGAACACTTGGTCCGCAGTTGGTGGTGCTGATAGGGGAGGTTACAGAAAATTTAGGATGCCAGCCTTGCTGGAGGAAGTACATCACTGGGGGCGGGCTTTGAGAGCTCGTATCCTCTCCCTGCTTCCTTTGTGTGCACTTGAGACTGATCCCTCAGCATCCCACTCCCATCACTACGCTGGATGCCCGCTGCTATGCCTCCCCCCTGCCGTGATGGAGCCTTGTCCCTCTGCAACCTCAAGACAAAACAAACACTTCCATCTGTAAGTCGCTTTTTCCTCACAGCAGCAGGAAAGTAACTGATAAAGATACTTAAATTGCTTAACATTTTATTTATTCACATATTCACTCATTCAATGTTTGTGTATTTGTGTGTGTGTGTGTGTTATGCATGTGTCACAGCATGCATGTGGAGGTCAGAGGGCAATCTACAGTAGGGAGCCACTCCTGTCCTTCCACTATAGGATTCAGGAATTGGGCTCAGGTCATCCAGTTTGATGGCAGGAACCTTTGCTTACTAAGCCATCTCCCCGGTGTCATAAAGGGGACGTTTTAATACATGCCATCTTACTACTGATTCATATTTGTATCTAAGGATTTTGCACCTTAAAAGTATGGCCACCATAGTAAATCCAATTTTTCTGATCACTGTTTTGAATATTTCAAGAATTAAGGTCAGACCATCTACAAATTTTGAGAATGTCCTCATTTTAAAAATTATTTTTATTATGTGTGTTATGGTTAAAGATCCCTGGCGGGCCCGCAGAGCTAGTCCAGTGGCTGGTGCATGGTGGGCCTGGGCTGATGCAAGATCTTGAGCGGCTGGTGGCAGGTCCCAGTCCAGCCATGCGGCCTTGAGGTGGGCAGGTGAGGCGGCGTGTAGAGGGCACATAGACACATTGTACAGAATAGAATTGGATATTTATTACTTAAAGAAGGAGGGAAAGAAAGGGGAGAGAGAGAGAGAGAGAGAGAGAGAGAGAGAGAGAGAGAG
>LOEQ01005638.1:8968-22416 GCA_001685075.1 Bramus lutescens
GCTTAAATGAATACAATTTGTGTCTTGTTATTTTGGGGTATAAGCTAGCCGTGCAGGAGCCAGGTGGGATGAAAATCAGGCCTTCCCGCTCCCCCATCACTACAGCAAACAACCCATCTCTTGCTTTGTTTCACTTGAGATAGGGTTTTAATTCCTAGGAATTGAACATCTGCCTCTTGAAGAGGCCAATTCAGATGCCAAAATTTTGGAGTAATGATAGTCACATTCGTACCTGTGTTCAGTAATCCCTCAATTACAATGTGATTTATAAGTGCTCTTAGCTTTGGTCTTTGATCATTTATAGAGGTCTGCCAAAACATACACATCTCATTCTTATTGGAATTTTTGATTCACCCTACATATCTATTCCATCATCTAGAACAGTATGTTTTTTTTAACAGCAGGCAATGGATTTTTTAAAATTTTCCTGGTGAGACATGTCCTCAACAGTGTCTAGAAATTACTGTACCATGTTTGACTTTGAGGCCTGTGAGAGCCCCCCCCAAGGAGTTTCCCAATGGTATCAGATTGCCTTCTTTGTCTTTTGTCGATCTACATTCATTGGTCCAATGTCAGCCTTTGCCATATCTTCTACATTGTCCAGAAGATTGAAACCTATTTTTGCCAATTCCAGAGGAGACATTATTTCTAGAAATTCCTTGTCTACAATCTCTTTTTGAATGTCATAGTCTACCACAATTAAAACATTTGGCATTTTGATGTCTTCTCACACCTTTGGAAATTGCTTCTCCCATCCAAGTCTCAGTATTATAGTCAAATATCTCAAATTTCATTGTATGCAGGATCTATTCATCCATTGGTTCTGATTAACATTTAAAGGTCCCAGTATCTTTTTGCATTTTAAGTTGGCATTTTAAAAAGCCAGAGATTCAATAAGTACTCATCTAGCTTCTGGGTCTGTTACTCCTATTTGTACAACCTTAGTTAAGCTTGAAAAAAGTCACTAAAGAGTTCTCTTTGACCTTGCTTAACCCTAATGTATGAGTCAATTATTTTTCCTAGTTTTTGACTCCTGTCCCAAGCATTTAAGGCTGCTGTGTGGCATAGGGACACTATGTGTTCATTATAAAGAGCTTGATCCTGTGGGTCAGCATAAGTGCCCTGGCCAAGAATTTGATCTTGGGAAGCCTCAAATCCTTTCAGTTTTTTCCTGTTGTTCTAAAAAATTTTGCCTCTTCTCACCAATAGCATTTCCATAGCAGATGAGGTCCATCTTCAAGGACTGCTGAGACTAATTGAAGACCGTCATGTAGGGTAGCCTTATTACATGAAGCCCAAGTTATTACCATTTCCCTAACAAATGGTAAATGCATGTCATAAGATACTACGGTTTACTTAATTTCTTTTATATTGTTTATACCTTTAGGTTTCCATCTATATTCTTTGGGTTCTTTTGGGCATTTAGAACTTGATGGTTTGTCAGAGGTGATTACAGGGTAGGAAGCTAAAACCCTGGGTAATTCACCTCTGACTCTGACATGTACTGGTGATATTAAATCCTGTCCTTGTACCTTCTCTCCCTGCTTATCAATTTCAATGATTTCCTTAATCATTTCAAATCGTTTTTTACCACTGCCTTTTGTAAAGCCTAAATCTCTTGATCTATGTATAGTTCTGGTGTTTTCATTGAGTCATTAAGCCTCTGGTCCTTATTCTGTACATATAATTCCAAGATACGAAATTTTTTTCAGTAAAGATAACATCTCATCCTTGGACATTATTTGGATGTTGTGCTGATATGGGAAGTACTTCTGTATATGTGTTTCTTTTATTGCTAAATGAATAAAGAAATGGCTTTGAGCCTATTGCAGGGCAGAACAGATCTAGGCAGGAATAACTAAACTGAATGCTGGGATAAAGGTGGAGTCAAGAAGAAGCCATGTAGCCCTGCTAGAGACAGACACCAGATGGAACCTTGCCATTAAGCCCTAGCCTTTATGGCAATACACAGATTAATAGAGATGGGTTAATTCTATATATAAGAGCTAGCTAGCAATATGCTTAAGTGAATGGCCAAGCAGTGATTTAATTAATACACTTTCTATGGGGTTATTTTGAGTCTGGGCATCCAGTAACAAACAAGTGGCCTACTACAACAGTGTGCAGATTGCCTTCCTGGAAAAATACTCTATATGCTAACCTATTATAACTTTTTAACAGATTTTGGTTGTCAAATTTAACAGTATGAATTCTTTCAGATAATTTCTCAGCACCCTTTGACATGGATTGAATTTTGTCTGCCAAATTAATGTTATCCTTTTCAATGCTATTAATTTTTTCAGCTAACTTTTGATTTTTGATGGCATTAATCCTGTCAGTTAGCTGTTCATTATTAGTCTGTAAAGACTGTATCATTTCTAAAAGTGCCTCATTTTTGGCTCTGTTATCAAACCATTTTCTTAAGGATACAATATGAAAAGAAAAGCTAATTCCCAATATCAAATAAATGGATGTATCAGAAAAATCACATAAGCCTTGCAGAATACCAACCACGGTGTAGGCAAAAAGGTTATTGAATTCCTGAATGGTGATATTGTCTGCAATCATAAAACTTTCAAATTTATTAATTTTTTATACTTACCTCATTAGGAGATTTCAGTAAATTGTTGTGAGAGTAATAATCTTTATTGGCCAGCAAGTGTCATGGTTGCAGCTGCGTGGTGGAGAGATGTAAACGGTGACAGTAAGATGCAACCAGGGGCAGTGTTACTAGTCCCTCTCAGTTCCACATTGGTGCCTGCTTAAATACTGACAAATATGCTTTGTTTGACAAATTAAGAGCAAATAAATCAATTTTGTACACACAGAGATATTTTTTTTTTTTTGGTGGCCAGAATATTAAGAAATCCAGAGTTCATGAGCAGGGAGCACAAACCAGAAGCTCACAAGTCACCATGCAACAGGCAAAGCGGTGGTGGGGGGGAGCATGCCTGAGCCCAGGAAATTGTCAAGTCACTGTGCAGTAGCTCCGCTGCAGCAGGGCTTCGAAAACTGCATAGTAGGTGGAGACAAGCCATGCAGGCGAGGGTGCGAGACCTTCTGGGCTTCGGACCTTTTGGGCCTGTCCCAGTATGTGTGGAGTTGGGAATCACATGGGTGCCAAATGTTGGAGAACATGAATAAAATAATCCCACACTAGCTCAGAATTGAGTATAATGAAGAGTTTTTTTTATTTAGGGGAGACTCACAGATCACAGTCCTCTGCACAAGCGGGTAACAGGAACTGAAACCAGCAAGTGAGAGAGCATGTGCAAGTTTTGTGGCTGCATTTATAGTATAAGAGACCACACCTAAGTGGACTGGTATTTTAAAGGCTATTGGCTGAAGGTGTTCCCACAGTGTGCAGATCCAGGGACCATGTTCTTTTCTCTGCACTACCAGAAATGACAAGTATCTCCAAAAGGTAAAGCAAGCCAGCACTCCTTCAGGTCCACATCACAAATCCAGACCCATCTCATAAGAAAAATCAATAGACAATTCAAGGCAGAAAATGATTTTTAATGGAGGATTGTCAGAGACCAGCTTTGACAAAGATACTACTTACCAGGGTAGGAGCATGGGGATTAGAAAAATAGTAAAGAGAACGAAGACACGAGTGAAAATAATAAAACAGAAAACATAGGATAGTACTGGGAGGGAGCTCCAGTGAATATTGAAATTGCCCGTATTGAATTTTCATTTTCTTAAAATATCCCTGGCCCCAAAATGTAGGAGTCAATTAAAAAAAAAACGGCATTAACATGATACAAAGAAATCAACATACCAGTTGAAGATTGCAGGGTACATTCTTAGTTAAACATTCTGTTACTAGAACAAAATAAGTATGCTCACACTCTAGACCAAAACATTCTGTAGGCAACCACTCCCTGGGTGGAATCTATTGTTATCTCCTTAAGGGAGAAGAAACTTAGTTGGATCCTTAGACTTTTGTTGGGGTAGAAATATATCTACTCTATTCTTTACACACAAGGTCTGGCTGTTAGCCACACCAGTTGACAACAACCTTGGGACAGCAGAACTCGCTGGTCTAAATCTAGGTGGGACCTTTGAGGTAGAAACAGACAATAACCTTGAAAAAAGAAAAGTAAGTTCCAACTCTCTGATCTGTGGTTGGGGTGGAATGGCAACACCTTTGAAACTGTCTGACCTTCAGACAAGGCAGAAATAGGCTCACATTTTTGGGCTTCCATGGTGGATTATTGGTCTTCCAAGATTATTTATTTTTGAGCACTCACTCTTCCTTTCAGTATTGGGATCACAGGTGTACATCACCAGGCACAACACAAACCTTATTTCGATTTTTTCCATTTTTTTTAAATGTTTGTGCCAAGCAACCAATAAGGTTATGTGTTTGCCTATTCATTTGTCTGGGACTATTGGAGGACTAGAATCCAATTTCAGAAGTCCTTGGATACTGTTGTAGAACTTAGTAACCAAAGTAGTCAAAAGTAACAGAAAATAAAACTTCTTTGTGTTTCTAAAAAGCCTAAGTTACAGCCAGAATGATTAGAAAACTAAATTAAACAGAATAGAGGTTTCTTTCCTTAGAAAATTGATTTTGAGTTATCTCTATTTTTATTTCTGTCTTGTATATACTTCATGGAACCATTTCATAAAACAAGAAGAGCTCAACTGAATTACATCATGTTTTTGTATTCAAGCTACTTCTAGATATTCCCGTAACAATATTGCAGGCAATTCCCAGGCACCTTGGCCCATCTGCAGAGACTTGTCCAAGACTTGTTTTTAACTCAGCAATGTACAGATGCAAGCAGCTGTGGTCTATCATGCTCAGATTGTTCTCTATGAAGAGGTCCCACTATATCGCCCTTGCTGGTCCCCAAGTCCTGGATTCCAGTGATTCGTCTGCCTTGGCCTCACTTTAGCTAAAGCACAGGCTTTCCCACCCAAACCAAAACCATTTGGTGTTGATTTTGGTGTGTGAGGGGTGGTAACCGAAGCCAGGGGTTCACATCTGGGAGGCATGCACTCTCCCACTGAGCTGTATATTCTCAGTCCGTATGCTGAAAATGTTTTAAAACTGGGGATATATCTCAGTGGTGGGGTGCTGCCTAGCATTTCCAAGGCCCTGAGTTTGATACCCAGGACCAGGAAAGAAGAAGGCTACTTGCATAAACACACACACACACGCACAAATCAAAGGGCAATTTGCCAGAATAAGTTCTCTCTTTACACCATGTGGGACCGAAGGATGGAACTCAGGTCCTCAGTTCTTGGCAGCAAGCACCCTTGCCTACTGAGCCATCCTGTTGGCCCCTTAAAAACTTCTCAAATAAGAAAGACTGAGGGCAGAGAGAAGAAGTGTGAGGTGGGTCCCATCTCAGTGAAAAGCATAGACAGGGCTATATCAACTCAGGAGCATCAATTTCTTCAGTTTTATTTTATCACACAATTATACATGCCATTCACTTTTTTTTGTAAAGCTGGGGTAGAAGGGATTAGAATGGGTCTTATAACACCACACTAGCTGGCCTGGACGTGCTGTGTAGGCCAGCCTTGATCTTCCTGTGATCTGCCTGCCTTTGTCTCCTGAGTGCTGGGTTTACAGACAATCACCACTGTGCCGAAAAGATGATGGAGAGAGGTTTCCTCTATTGTAACTACTGAGGAGAAACAAAAGTGGGGTCCATCCAGGCAGCTGTGTAGACTGGTGTCCTGTAGGGGAGAGAGCTGGAGTGTGCTGCATTGTCAGAGAGGATCCATCCAGGCAGCTGTGTAGACTGACGTCCTGCAGGTGAGAGAGCTGGAGTGTGCTGCATTGTCAGAGAGGATCCATGTACAGAGGAGTGCAGGGTGCTTCCTGCAGAGGAAGAAGTGAATGCATCAGTTAACTGGGTGTGTCACACACCTCTTCCCAGCACTTAGGAGATGGAGAATGGAAAAGCAGGGACCTAAAGCCAGCCTCAGGCTATGGAATAAGTTTCAGGCCAGCCTTGTCTGTATAGTGAGTTCCAGGCTAGCCAGGGCTATATAGTGAGACCCTGTTTCGAAAAAAAAAAAAGTAAACAAATAAAGAGAGGTTATATGGCCCAGGTAGTTAAAGAATGGGTGGTACTTGTGCTAAAAGTATGTGAAAAGGTGGCTGGTTTCAGAAGTTGAAGACTTTTTTTTTTTAATTGACATTGTGATGTGGTCATGGGAAGTGGTAACAGAGACCAGGTAGGAAAAAAGTTCTTAGACATGTCTTGGGTCCCTTTCATTCTTACATTTTAAGTTATTAATAGAGTAATAATAACAATAAAGAACAATGGTGAGGGTAACACTTCCATGGATCCCTTTCTGCTCAGGAGTCTGTGTTCTTCAATACACGACATGAAGAAGAAGAGGAGGCACAGCAGGCAAGGCATTTGCTACCCACCTGACGAGGCTGAATTCCAGTCCTAGGGCACATATGTTAAATAGAGAGAACTGACCTTTGCAAGTTGTCCTATGACAGACATACACCTTCCCACACATACAACAAATAAATATAACATATATTTTTATTTTCATAAGAATAATGCTGTATGTATATGGATTAAAGGCATGTGTCCTCACTACCTGGCATGGAAGAAACTTTAAACAAATTATTTGTTTTTGCTAATTGTATATTCTAGCCAGATGTAGTGACACAGGACTATACTACTATCAATGGGGATAGCTGAGACAGGAGGATTATGGGTTTGAGGCTAGACTGGGCTGACTAGTGAGCCTCTGTCCCCAAAACAACAGTAATACCAAAGTGTACATGCTAGATGAACCATTTAACCCAATGCTTCTGCTCCAGAGATTTATTCATGGCGTACTGAGTTTGCTTAAATGTTTCCCCTTTTTCTTTTAGGGATGGGTTGAAACGTAGCACAGGCTGACTTCCAACTTACTATGTGACCAAATATTCCCCTCCTGCCTGCTCTTTCCAAGTGCTCAAGCCCTGGGGTTCCAGGTGAGAACAACCGTGCTCAGATTTATATGCATTCTGAAGTCCACATAGGCACAAATAAAATCTTGGAGCCATTTTCTATGTCAACAACAGCTAACACCAGGGGAATGATAAAGTAGAAAGAGGAAACAAAGCAGCCAATAAAAGACAGGGGTCAAAAGCTGGGCATGATAGCACATGCCTATAATCCTAGCACTCAGGAGGTGGGGGCAGGAGGATTGGAATGCAAGGCCATCTTCAGCTGCATATAGAGTTTGGGGCTAGCCTGGGCTATATGAGCCTCCCCCCCAAAAAAACCTGGAAGTAGAGGCATGGGGCAGGATGTATGGAGACTAATCGTGGGAAAGAGGGATAAATGAAAACAAATATGTATGCCAATGCCAGAATGAAACCTACTACTTTATATAGCAAGTATACTAGCCTAATAGAAAGGCGATAAAATGAGCTCACATAACCAGTCAACCCATGTGTAACAGGTGTGTGTGCCTATGACTCATGTGTGCAGAAAAAGAAGTGAGGCTATGGATGAAATCGTCAGTGGTGGTTAACCCTGGAGGAAAATTAGGAAGGGAAATGGGGTGAATTATCATCGCCTCTCATAAATTTAGTACTGTGTGAACCATTTGCAATGGTAACATGTCATTTGTATATTTTTTAATAACAGATAAGGGTAAAAAATAGCATGATGCTTCAAAGAAGCCAGCAAAAATTTTGACAGATGGTCTGTTAGAACTGTGGGGAGGGAAGAAGCATTAGGGGGGAAACATAGGAAAAAAATATCAAATAAATATCCTCAGTTAATTAAAAGTAGGAAAGAAAGAGAAAGGGAATCAAAATAACTAGAATCTGAAACTAAAGAAGAGGAGAGAGACCTTAAAGGAGCTGTGCCTTGTGCCCACAGCCCATTACATCTGTGATTTATGAAGATTGTTTAGTCAAAATCCGAGCACCGCCAGTGTTTCTCACAGCTCTATTTCAAGAGGCTGGGAGGCATTGCTTCATTTCAACACCCAAGAGGGAACAATCATGAGCCAAGAAAGATTTAAATATCCCCAGAGACAAGAATTTTTCTTGCCAACTTTTAAGGAGCCGGGATTTACTTGTCATGATGAACCGAGATGCTGAGCACAGAACAAATTCTCAAGAAAAAGCCAAAGACTGACAGGGTGATATATCCACAAGCCAGGTGTTTTTATTACAGTCTGGTTGTGCGGTTTTTTTAAAATTTAAATTAAAAAAATAAATGTGTTTTGATGCATGCTATTCTGGATAAAAGTCGCATCCTACCCAGAAGCTCTGGATGTTTAGCTGTCCGCCCGAGTTTCCGCATTCCTGGATGTAAACTAGCAGTTTATCACACACTCTCTCACAATTACCCTGGGTGGTTCTCGGAAGCCCAGGCTGGGCACTAAAGGCCTCGTTTTCTGGAGGAAGAAACTGAGCTCCTAATGGAGCAGGGCCATGGGGTTCCACTGCAAACGGAAGGGCTGGGTGCAAAGCGATCTCAGCTGACACAGCATTCTCCATGTTGCCAGGGCAGAGACAGTGAATGGGCTTGCTGTTTCCTTGGACGGTATTTGTGTGGTGGTCTAGGGAAAAGACAGTAGATGGCTCCTTGGAGGTGCAGAAGACATGGGATAGAAAAGAATGTACACAGGTTTGGAGAACCCAAGGGAGGCCGAAAGGCTGCTTTGATCTAGTCTCGGGTCTTTCTGTCTGTTGTGATGATACACACGAAATGTGGCGGGAGTACTGACAATGGAAAGGCCCTAATTAGCACTGTGTTCAACCAGGTGCAGTACCAAATCCCTGCAATTCTATCACTTGGGAGGAGGAGGCAGGAGCGTCCGATTCAAGGTCCTCCTCGGCTACATATGGAAGTGGAGGCCAGCCTAGGCTACTGTCTCAAGAAACAGACAAAACAACAACAACAACAAAAACCAAAGTTAAAAAAAACTGTCAGTTCTTTTCAAATTATAGATAAATGTGCCGATGAACGTGTAGTGGGGGAGGGGTCACATGAGGGGGCCGTAGCAAAGACAGTGAAAGAGATGGGCAAACTAGGGACTTAAGTCATTTGTCGCTGTGTTCGTTTTCTTGTTGCGGTCACAAAAGCAACCAAAGGAGGGCCATTTCATTCGGTTCGCAGTTTTAGAGGATACAGTCCGCCATGGTGTGCCAGGCATGGTAGGGGAAGCTGAGGCAAGCTGGCCACATTGCGTCTACAGGCACACAGCAGAGAGACGTAAACGCTTCTGCTCTGCTGGTGTCCTGTTTCCATTGCCTACGCTGTGATAAAATGCCCCGACGGAAAGCGACCTAGGGGAGAAAGGTTTTGTTTTAGCTAGTGATTCAGGCTGTAGCCTTCACTGTGCCGAAGGCCCAGCAGCTGGAGTTGGAGCAGAAGTTATATTACACCCTCAGGAAAGCACAGAGAGACAATGAACGATGTGGGACGTGCTTTCTCTTACAGAGTCCAGGACTCAAACCCAGGGAATGGCACTGCCCATGGAGGACTGGGTCTTCCTACTTAAAATAATGCAATCCAGTCTCTCAAAACATGCCCACAGGCCTAGGGTGACTCTAGAGCACAAGTTCACAAATGTAGCTCAGGTTAGCCTTAGACTTTTGATAACCAATTAAAGACTTTAACTTTCTGGTCCTGCCTCTACCTCCTGAGTACTAGGATTGTAGATTTGTGTCACTGCACCCAGTTTATGTAGTGCTGGAGATTGAACCTAGGCCTTTGTGTGTGATAGACATGCATTTATCCAACTGAGCTGTATTTTTTTTCATAGATCACCTTTACAAGTATGCATGTAGCAGCATTTTGTCGTTGGGACTGCCAGCTCACAAATGACACTGAGACTTATTAATGATGAAAGCTTGGCCTTAGCTTAGGCTTGTTCTCAACTAGCTCTTGTAACTCAATTTAACCCATTTATATTAACCTACATTCTGTTACATGGCGTTACCTTTTTTTCCGTCTCCCACCTTCGATTTTCTCACCTCATCTTGCTAGCAAATCTGCCTTTCTTTTTTTCCCAGAGTCCTCCCTGTTCAGAAACCTCCCACCTAGCTAATGGCCATTCAGCTTTTTATTACGCCAATCACAGCAATACATCTTCACATGATGTATAAATATCCCTGAACATATGCACACAAATGTGTGGGTGGTGTATGTGTCTACACCAATCATAAAAATGTATTTTCACACAGTATACAAATATCCCACAACATATGCACACACGTGTGTGGTGTATGTGTATACCAATCATAGCAATACATCTTCATACATTGTACAAACATCCCACAATATGCACACATGTGTGGTATATGTATTTTTGAGAAAGCACTTGCCCATACACGAGTGTGGAACTCAGAGGTCAGTGTTAGATGTCTTCTCTTACTGCTTCTACCTAACTTTTTTGAGATAGAGTCTCTCCACCTCACTAAACATGCAACTTCCTGGAGAAGTTTTGGCTAGACTGCCTGGCAAGCAGCCCTTAGGGTCTACCTACCTTCCTACAAACACCATCCCCCAGCATTGTGGTTACTGACACATGGGCAACTTCTGCCTGGGCACTGAGTACTTACTTGTACGGTAAGCACTTCACACACTGAGCCTTTCCCTCAGCCCTCATAGATCACTTTTAAAATCCCTTCTTAAGGCAAGCTATGTGTGGTGGTTTGAAAGAAGAAAGCCACCAAAGGTAGTGTCACTATTGAGAGGTGTGGCCTTGTTGGAGGAAGTATGTCACTGTGGGGTGGGCTTTCCTTCAGTGTGAGAGTCAGTTGACTTCCTGTTGCTGGCAAGATGTGTCACTCTCAGCTCCAGCACCAGGTCTGCCTGCACGCTGCCGTGTTCCCAGTCCTGATGATAATGAACTGAACCCCTGAAACTGTAAGAGAGATACCTTCAATTAAATGCTTTCTTTATTCTTTATGAGAGTTGCCGTGGTCATGGTGTCTCTTCACAGCAATAGTAAAGACACTATGACAAATTAGACTCATAGAAGTGATGCTCTCATCAGAAGATGGCTTTGTTTGAAGTCTTGTCAGGCTTGTGTCTGCTTAATAAAAGCATCTGGCTTCTGATCCTGATAGCCCTTCATTATTTAAATGAGAGGATGGAAAACTCCAGTGGATACCTGAGACTCAGCCAGTAATGGAGCCTCTGTTATCTTGGGTGCTAGTTTGTAGTCAATCTTCGCGTCAGTTCCTCCAAAGACTGAGATGAACAGACCCATATCATTTTCTTTTTCAGGCAGTCTCACTCTGTAGATGAGGCCGGCTTTGAACTCACTTATCTGGAGTGCTGGTGATTAAAAGATGTGTGCTAACACACCCAGGCCATGTCTTTGTTCCTTTCTGCCTATGACTTGAGCAGGCTCCTTGCTTTCTTCAATGTTGATTGGCATTAATTTTCAAACAGGGCAGTTAGTACATTTCTTTTTTTCCTGGCTAAGGTTGTGAGGGTAGAGAAATGTAGAACTCTCAAGCAGTAATTGTATAATGGATATGGATTAAACCTTGAAGATTACTATAATACCACCTCCATTCTGAAAAATTGTAATTATTATAATAACATTTTATTGTTATATTTTATGGGCATGAGTTACATATTTTATTATTTTCATGTGTTATTATATTTTATGTGTATAAGTATTTTGTCTGAGTGCATGTGTATGTGTTATGTGTGTGCCTGATGCCTATATAGGCCTGAGGAGCGCATTGCATCCCCTGGAAATGCAGTTACAATGGTTAAGGGAACTGAACCTTGATCCTCTGCAAGAGCAATACATACTCTTAACCACTGAGCCATCTTCTCCATCCTTGCCATTTTTTTGTTGTTTGATTCTTTTGTTTTGGACACAGAGTCTCATATAGTCCAGGCTGGCCTTGAACTTGCTAAGACTGGCTCCAGATCCTCCTGCCTCCACCTTCCAAGTACTAGGATTACTGGTTTGTACTACCACACCCAGATGATGAAAGCCTTTTTGATAACTCAGGTTAGTCTTCTTTTGAACATTCTTCCTCAATAAAAACTTACCTAAGTGACCATTAATGCCCTGGCCATCTGTGCACGAAGGGCCCAACCCCAGTCGTTAGTGAGGAACTCTGTCGGTGAATCTCTGGTCTGTGGACGAAGAAAGACTGGAAGCTGTCTAACCTGCCCATTATCCTGAGTTCCAACCCAGCACTGAAAAGGGAGCCCTGAGAGCCATGTGGCCAGAGAAACAAGGGTGCTCAGTGGGTAGAAAGAAGGAAGTTGGGAAATCAGGTGGCACACCTTCTTGGTTCGTGGTGATGTAATAGGTCATCATTTTAGTCCACCATATATCCTTGAATCATGCTTGTCCCTCTCTCTGTCTCTGTCTCTCTCTGTCTCTCTGTCTCTGTCTCTCTCTGTCTCTGTCTCCCTGTGTCTCTCTCTGTCTCTGTCTCTCTCTGTCTCTCTCTCTGTCTCTCGTGTGTGTGTGTGTGTGTGTGTGTGTGTGTATGTCTAGGTTTCAACTTCAAGGCTTGCAGACAAACTACTTCTAATTATCATATTTACCCAAATCCCTTCTCCCAGGCCCCTCTGCAAGGAATGAGCTTGCTGGCTAGAGAGATGACTCAGCAGGTTCAGTGCTTGCTGGGCAAGGCTGAGCATAGTTCTGCCCCTGCACACTTGCACGGTAAGAACCTTTCTTACTTTGTAAGCTAAATTTAAAAAGAAAGAATGGAAGGGAAGAAAAAGAAAGGGGAAGGAATGTGTCTGGGTGGGGAAGTGTTCAGGAAATGGGGCAGTGCTAAAAGTAGACCCCACTCTCATCTTTGTCATCAGAGTGGATCAAATCAGAGTGGATCAAACCTGATCTCCTTCCTAGAATCCAGTGTTTTCCATTGGAACTACTGCCGCAGACAAACTTTATAACAAAGTTAACTTAGGAATGTCCTTCCAACATGGGCCTTTAGGCCCTCTGACCGTGCCTTTGTCTTCTTCCCCAGGCAACATGTGGAGAACATTTTGAATCCTTGACATATTACAGCATGGGGTTTCCCGAGTATGCTAGGATAGGTCTCAGTTATATTGCACAGGTAGCCAAGCAAGAGTGCTGTCCCCAAGCCAGTCCCTATTCCATAGTATCTTGTGAAAATGAACTCTTTAGAAAACGCATCTACCAATCCTTGTGTGTGCACGCGCTTGAGTATGTATGTATGTGTGTATATATATATGTGTGTGTATGTGTGTTTGTGTGTGTGTGCGTATTTACAGGTGCTCACATTGGCTAGAAGACATCAGGTCTCTGTGAGCTACAGTTACAAACAATTGTTAGTGTCCAGTGTGGACGTGGTAACCAAACTCTTGTTTCCTGGCACAGCAGTACATGTTCCTAATCAGTGATTGATCTTTCCAGCCCTAATAGCATCTACCGTGCAAAATAATAAAACTAATTAAAATAGTATCTGTAATGGTTGTTCTGTCTCTTTAAGAGACAAG
>LOEQ01005638.1:30828-42967 GCA_001685075.1 Bramus lutescens
GAGAGAGAGAGAGAGAGAGAGAGAGTCTCTAAAACAGGTTAGGATATCTATAGAGGTGCTAGATACTCCTAAGTATGTCAAACCCCACAATTTCAAGTAGAATTAGTGAGGGGGGAGGGGAGAACTGTAAGAATTGTACAGATCCTCTCCAGGAGGCAATTTCTCTTCCACCTTAAACTTTGTTTTATTTTATGTGTATGTCTGTACACCACATATGTACCTAGTGTCCTCAAGGGCAGAAGAAGGTTTTTGGGACCCCTGGAACTGGAGTTCCAGATGTTTGTGAGCCACTGTGTGGGCACTGGGGAGCAAACCCAAATCCTCTGTAGGAGCAGCTGGTGTTTTTAACTGCTGAGCCATCTCTTCTCTCCAGTCCCCTTTGTTTTTGATTGTTTGTTTGTTTTTCCCTTTTTATTTATTCTTCCCTCATACACTACATCCTGGTCACAGTTTTCCCTCCCTCCTCTCCTCCCAGTCCCCCATCACACACATCTCCCCTCCCTCCCAGATCACCCCTTCTCCATTTCCCTTCAGAAAAGGCCAGGCCTTTTCTGGGATATCAGGGATATCAACCAAACATGGCATATCAAGTTGCAATAGAACAAGGCAAACCCCCTAATATTAAGGCTGGATGAGGCAACCCAGTAGGAGGAAAGGGGTCCCAAAAGCAGGCAAAAAAGTCAGAGATAGTCCCCGCTCCCACAGTTAGGAGCCCCCAAGAACACCAAACTGCACAACCATAATATGCATGCAGAGGATCTGGGTCAGACCCATAAAGGCTCCCTGATTGTTGGTTCGGTCTTTGTGAGTTCCCGTGAGCCCTGGTTAGTTGATTCTGTGGGTTTTCTTGTGGTGTCCTTGACTTTCTGGCCCCTTCGCCCCCTCTTTCGCAGGACTGGGTCTCTGCATCTGCTCCCCTCAGTTGCTAAATGAATCCTCTCTGATGACTGTTATGCTGGACGGCAATCTATGAGTATAGCAGAGTATCACTAAGAATCATTTTATTGACTGTTTTTCAGGTCATGTTTGCTTTTATACTAGGTTTCTGAGCTATCCAGACTCTGGGTCCTGGCCCTCCAGGCAGTGCTCAGGCATGGACTCCCTCCATGGCCGGGGTCTCAAAAGTTGAACCAGTCATTGGTTGGTGACTCTCACAATTTCTGTACCACCTTTACCCCAGTGTATCTCACAGTCAGGACAAATCGTATGTTGAACATTTTGTGGCTGGGTTGGGGTCCTACTGCCTGGGTGCAGAAGATGGCCACTGCAGGCTCAGTATCCCCCACTACTAGGAGTCTTTGCTAGGGGCACTCGTGAATTCCTGGGAGTTTCCATTACACTACGTTTTCTACCTCAATCCTAAAATGCCCCCCAGTTCCAGTCATCTCTCTCAGTACTCTCCCTCCACCAACCCCACCTGATCCCATTCTACCTGCCCAAGTCCACCTGCAAAACCGGTTCTAGTTCTCATTGCCAGAGAGATCCATGCAGCCCCCTTGAGCCATCCTTGTTACTTAGCCTCTCTGGGTCAGTGAATTATAGTATGTTTATTCTTTACAGCTAATATCCACTTAACAATGAGTACATACTATGTTTGTCATTCTGGGTCTGGGTTACCTTACTCAGGATGACGGTTTTTTTCTAGTTCCCTGCATTTACCTGTAAATTTCCTGATGTCATTGTTTTTAACAGATGAGTAATACTCCATTGTGTAAATGTACCACATTTTCTTTATCCATTCTTTGGTTGATAGACATCTAGGTTGTTTTCAGTTTCTGGCTATTACAAATAAAGCTGAAATGAATGGAGTTGAGCAAGTGTCCTTGTGGTATGATTGGGCATCCTTTGAGTATATGTCCAAGAGTGGTATTGTTGGGTTTGGAGGTAAACGGAGTCCCAGTTTTCTGATAAGCTTCCATATTGATTTCCAAAGTGGTTTTCCAAGTTTGCACTCTCACCAGTAATTGAGAAGTGTTTCCCTTCCTCCACAGTCTGGCCAGCATGAATTGTCACTTGTGGTTTTGATCTGAGTCATTCTGACATGTGTAAGATGGAATCCCAGTGTTATTTTGATTTGTATTTATTTGCCTGATAGTTAAGGATGTTGAATGTTTCTTTAAGTTTTTCTCAGCCATCTGACATTCCTCTGTTAATAATTCTCTCCTTAGATCTGTACCCCATTTTTAATTGGACTATTTGGTTTGTTGATGTCTAGTTTCTTGAGTTCTTTATATATTTTGTATATTAGCCCTCTATCAGATGTGGAATTGGTGAAAAATTTTTTCCCATTCTGTAGGCTGCTTTTTTGTCTTATTGACTGTGTCTTACAGAAGCTTTTCAGTTTCATGAGGTCCCATTTATTAACTGTCAGTCTTAGTGTCTACACTATCGGTGTTCTGTTCAGGAAGTTGTCTCCTGTGCCCATGCATCCAAGGCTTCTTTACTTTCTCTTCTATGAGGTTCAGTGTATCTAGTTTTATTTTGATATCTTTGGTCCACTTGGACTTGACTTTTGTGCAGGGTGATAGATATGTATTATGTTTCTCCGTCTTTCTTGGAATCATTGGCTACCGGTCCATGAGGGGGGAGGAAGCAGAAGCAAATGAATAGGATTGGTCTGGCGACTTGAGGGTCGACAGAGACAGCTCTCTGGAGAGACAGCTTAAGTGTCATAGCTCCACCTTCATATCTAGAGAGGGAGATAAAATGGCTGGGAACAGTGGCTGGGTAATCACCTAATTTGCATTAAACACCACGTTCCTATCATCAAGTTCCTGGTATGTCTTAGTTACCATATGGGCAGCAGAGGGAAAGCTTCTAGCAGGGAACTGTGCCAAGGGTCACACTAGAGATAAATTGGGTGTCCAGGCTTAGGGACAACATTCAGATATGGTCAGGCCTCCAGACCTAGAGACATTCTCCAAATAAGAGTAGGAAGAGAGCAGAAAGTCTTCTCTGGGGAGAGAGTCATCCATGTTGCTGTGCTTGAAGAAAGCAGTCAGGCCATGGTAGGCTGTGACCTCTGACCAGCAGGGCCTCATAACATTCAGTATCAACTATCAAACTCCCTGTTTGCATTCTTCTACATGCCAATATCCAGTCAGACCAGCACCATTTGTTAAAGATGCTTTCTTTGTTCCGTTGTGTGGTTCTGGCTTCTTGACCAAAACTCAGATGTCCACGGATGTGTCAATTTATATCTGGGTCTTAGGTTTTATTCCATTGATTAACCTATCTGGTTTTGTCAATACCATGCTGTTTTTATTACTGTAACCCTGTAGTAGAGTTTGAAGTCAGGGATGCTGAGTCCTCCAGAAGTTCCTATATTGTACAGGATTGCTTTTAACTGCCCTAGGTTCTTTGTTTTCCCATATGAAGTTGAGTATTTTTCTTCCTAGGTCTGTAAAGAATCATTTTGAAATTTTGATAGGGATTGCATTGAATCCATAGGTTGCTTTTGGTCAGATGGTCATTTTTACTATGTTAATCCTGTCGATCAATGAGCATGAGTGCTCTTTCCAGTTTCTTATACCTTCTTTAATTTCTTTCTTCAAGGATTTGAAGTTATTGTCATACATGTCCTTCACTTGCTTGGTTAGAGTTACACCAATATGCTTTATGTTTTATGCTATTTGTGGCTATTGTGAAGGGTGTTGTTTTCCTTAGCCCACTTGTCATTGGTATATAAAAGGGCTATTTATTTTCTTGAGTTAATTTTGTATTCAGTCACTTTAAGGAAGGTGTGTATCAGCTGTAGGAGCTCCGTGGTTGGGGTCACTTATGTATACTACCATATCTACAAGTAGTGATCCTTTGACTTCTTCCTTTTCAATTTATATCTACTTGATCTCCTTTAGTTGTCTTATTGCTCTAGCTAGAACTTCAAGTACTATATTGAATAGATATGGATAAAGTGTACAGCCGTGTCTTGTCCTAATTTTAGTGTGTTTGCTTTGAGTTTCTCTCCATTTAATTTGATGTTGATTGTTGGCTTGCTGTAAATTGCCTTTATTATGTTTAAGCAGGCACCTTGTATCCATGATCTCTCCAAGACTTTTATCATGAAGGGGTGTTAGATTTTGTCAAAGGTCTTTTTCAGTGTCTTATGAGATGATCACGTTTTTTTTTCTTTCAATTTGTTTATATGATGGATTACCTTGACAAGTTTTTGTAAGTTGAACCATCCCTGCATCTCTGAGATGAAGTCTGCTTGATGATGGTGAATGATTTTTTGGATGTGTTCTTGGATTTGGTTTGAGAATATTTTATTGAGTATTTTTTGATCAACATTCTTGGGGGAATTTGTTCTGCTTACTTTTTTTCTTTGTGTTGTTTGGGTATCAAGGTAACTGTGACTTTATAAAATGAATTTGTTGATGTTCCTTCTGATTATATTTTGTGGAATAATTTGAGGAGTATTTGTATTAGCTCTTTTTCGAAAGTGTGATAGAATTCTGCACTAAAACTTTCTGACCCTGGACTTTTTTTCAGTTGGAAGACTTTTAATGACAGCTTCTGTTTCCTTAGGGGTTATAAGTTTATTTAAATTGTTTTCCTGATATTGATTTAACTTTGGTGTGTGGTATCTACCAATAAAATTGTCCATTTCTTTTAGATTTTCCAATTTTGTGGAGTACAGGTTTTTGAAATTTGACCTAATGATTCTTTGTATTTCTTCTGTGTCTGTTGGTATGTTTCACCCTTTCATGTCTGATTTTGTTAACTTGAATAGTCTCTCTCTGTTCTTTAGTTTGAATAAAGGTTTGCCTATCTTAGATATTTTCTCAAAGAACCAGCTCTTTGCTTCATTGATTATTTGTATTGCTCTATTAATTACTGTGTTAATGATTTCATCCCTCAGTTTGATTATTTCCTACAGTCTACTCCTCTTGAGTGTTTGTTTTCAGGTATGCTGTTAAGTCGCTAGTGTGAGATTTCTCCAGATTCTTTATGAAGGCACTTAGTGCCTTCTTAACACTTTTTTCATAGTGTCCCATAAGTTTGAGCATGTTGTGCATTCATTTTCGTTAAATTCTAGAAGGTCTTTAATTTCTTTCTTCATTTCTTCCTTGACCAGTGATAATTCAACAGAGAGTTGTTCAGTTTCCATGAATTTGTTGGTTTTCTGTTGTTTCTTTTAAAATCCAGCTTTAATCTGTGGTGGTCTGATAGGATACAGGGGATAATTTTAATGTTCTTGTATCTATTGAGACTGGCATTGTAGCTGCGTATGTGGTCAGTTCTGGAGAAAGTACAGTGAGGTGCTCAGAGGAAGGTGTATTCTTTTGTGTTTGGGTGAAATGTTCTATAGATGTCTGTTATTTTTCTGTTAAGTTTCTGTTTGGATGACCGGTCCATTGGTGAGAGTGAAGTAAGTACTGATGTCTCCCACTATCCATGTATGAGGTTTGATGTGTGATTTAAGTTTTAATAATGTTTCTTTTACAAATATAGGTACCCTTGCATTGGGAGGCATAGATATTACATGTTGAGAAGTCATCCTGGCGGATTTGTGCTTTGATGAGTATAAATTGTTCTTATCTCTTTTGATTAATTTTGGCTGAAAGTCTGTTTTGTTAGATATTAGAATAGCTACAACCAGCTTGATTCTTGGGTCCATTTGCTTGGAAAATCTTTTTCTAACACTCTACTCTGAGGTAGTATCTATAGTTTATGTTGAAGTGTGTTTTCTGTATGCAGCAGAAGGCTGGATCCTATTTTGAATCCATTCTGTTAACATGTGTCCTTTTATTGGCAAATTGAGCCCATTGATACTGAAAAATATTAATGACCAATTATTGTTAATTCCTATTATTTTGTTGTTGAGGGTGGTGCTGCTACTGATGGTGGTGGTGGTAGCGGTGTGTGTGTGTGTGTGTGTGTGTGTGTGTGTGTACCTTGCTTTGTCTTTTCTGGTGTAAGATTAATTATTTTCTGTGTTCTCATGGGTGTAGTTAACCTCCTTAGGTTGCAGTTTTTCTTCTAGTACCTTCTGTAAGTCTGGACTTGTAGATATTGTTTAAATTTGGCTTTGTCATGGAATATCTTGCTTTTCTCCTGCGGCTTTTAATATTCCTTCTTTGTTCTATATGTTTTGTGGTTTGATTATTATGTAGCGAGGGGACTTTCTTTTCTGATCCAATCTATTTGGTGTTCTGTAACTTCTTACACCTTTATAGCCATGTCCTTCTTAAGGTTAGGAAAATTTTCTTCAATGATTTTGTTGAAAATATTTTCTGGAGCCAAGTAGTGGCAGTGCACACCTTTAGCCCTAGCACTTGGGAGGCAGAGGCAGGTGGATCTCTGAGTTTGAGGCCAGCCCGGTCTACAGAGCGGGCTCCAGAAAAAGCTCCAAGGCTTTAGGGAAACCCTGTCTCACAAAAACAAAACAAAAAAATATTTCCTGGGACCTTGAGCTGGAATTCTTCTCCTTCTGCTCCTATTGTTTATGTTTGGTCTTTTTATGATCCAGGCTTCCTGGATGTTTTGTGTTAGGAATGTTTTAGATTTAACATTTTCTTTGACGGGTGATCAGTTTCTTCTACTATATCTTCAATCCCTGAAACTCTCTCTTTCATCTCTTGTATTCTCTTGGTAAAGCTTACCTCTGTAGTGCCTGTTTGCTTACCCAGATTTTCCATCTCCAGGATTCCCCCAGTTTGTGTTTTCTTATTGCTTCTATTTCTAGTTTCAGGTCCTGAACAGTTTTATTCATTTCCTTCACCTGTTTGTTCGTTATTCTTGACTTTCTTTAGAGGATTTATTCATTTCCTCTTTGAGAACCTCTATCATCTTCATAAAGTTGTTTTAAGGTTGTTTTCTTGGGCTTCAGCCATGTTGGAATACTGCAGGGTTGCTGTACTAGGATAGCTGGGCTCTAGTGGTGTCCTATTGCCTTGGCTGTACTTGGTTGTGTTCTTACACTGGTGTTTACACATCTGGGTTTAGGATGAATATAGGTCTAGGTGCTTATTTCTGAGTTTGTGTTTATTGAATAGGTGTTTTATTCCTTAGTTTCTGTTTTCTCTTTTGGTCTTTGTGGCCCAGAATGACCTCTGGTCTCACAGCAAGTCTTTGTGAGACTTGGAGGCTGGAGTTTTGGCAGCTACTATTACTTTGGCCTAGCAGGTGGGGGTGTCTCTCTTCTTCTGACTGGCATATCCTGCACCTGAGCTGTGGATATCTGACTGTGTAGGAATGGGGCCATGGCAGCTGGTCCAGCCCACTTTTTTACCTTCCTATAACAGGATTAAGACAGCTTGAGACCAAGCCTCATAAAATCATTGCTCCATTTTTATTGTGTTGGTATGTTCACATGTAAAGAACAAACATGAAACTCCTGAAAATTTGCAATTATTTGGATATATCAGTTAAAAATGGGAATAAAGGGCCAGTACTTAAAATCTTCATTGAACCTGTTTTCCATCACTTCTTATTCTTGGATATTGTAGTCATGAGGAGCTGGAGTGGTGGCTCAGAGGCTCAGAGAACTTGTTGCTCTCTCAGAGGTCCTGGGTTTGATTCCCAGTACCCACAGGGTGGTTCAGCTATCGATAACTCCAATCCCAAGAGATCCAGTGCATCCTCTGATATCCATAAGTACAAGCACAAACATGGTGCACCTACTACATATATGTAGGCAAAACATTCACACATAAAATAAACAGAATAAATCTAATGAAACATGTCATGATGGCCCTGAATCAGCAGCACAGGACACAGATGGCTCTCCCAGACTTCTTGGGGGTGGGACACAATCAAGTGGGAGCCTGCCGGATGCCTCTGGCACCAAGGGTTCTGATACCATCACACCAAGCAGCACCTTATAGGCTGCGGACACAACAGAAAGGAAAGGTGACAGCTCCGTGCCATGTCTTGTGACTGGGGCAGACAGTACCTAACCAAGTGCCACCCATGACCAAACCAAGAGCCCTGGTCCTGGGTGGTCAGGCACCATTGTAGTAAGGAAGCGCAGGGTGGGGAGGTGGAAGAGAAGCAGAGGCAGGATTCTTCCTGGGCTGAGGAGAGAGGAAGACCTAGAGAGCCGAGGGTGCTGAGGAGTGATCTGACGAGAATGACCAGCTGACCACTTGAGTCCAGGGTGATTTCCGGCCCTGGGCCCTAGAGCAGTGGAGGATGCCTGTGTTGATGTCTGTGGCTCCAGTCCCAGCTGAGAGCCATGAAAGGGCCTGTGATCTGGGCCACCAGCTTGGGCCATCAAAAGACTACATAGATGCTCAGGTTCTGGCCTACAACCTATTGGCCATGAAGCTGTCCAAGGGTGGGGATCTGAGTGGCCTGTGCTCTCTGTCACCCCCAGCCATAGTGTCAGCTTTNGTGTCAGCTTTGCCAAGGCTGCTGCCGAAGGCCACATTTGAGGCCATAGTCCTATAGCAGCCAGAGTCTGAGTTGATGTCAGGGGCTATTGTTACTACCAAGGGTCATGCAGTTCATCAGGGTCTGGTCAGCCACCTCAGACCACACTGGTGTCCAAGGACCATGCCATTGCTGGAGCCCATACTGACCTGGTTGGTCTGTGCTGCCACTGAGCTGTGATGACATCTGGCCCAAGCTGCTGACAAGGGCCATGTCTGGGTCCATAGTCCTGCTGCAGCTGGTGTCTGTGATGATGTCCATAACCCATATTAACACAGGGATCATTGGAACCACGCTGTGCTGAGCCATCTCTGTCCTACTGGCCCTGGGATAGCTGGACCTGCCACTCGTTGGATATAGTAGCAGGAGAGCTGGCCCTACCCCCTGGGAGAGCCTAAGAACAGGAGAACTGGCCCTGCTCCTTGCTGTAGGCTGCATTGGATGAGCTAGACTAGGCAGTGCTGGAGATCTCGCCCCAGTAGTGACAGTGAGGGAAAGCTGGTGGGGTAACCAACCCAGCTACCACCACCCAGCTACCACCCAGCTACTGCCACCCAGCTACCACCACCCAGATACCACCACCCAGCTACCACCCAGCTACCACCACCCAGCTACCACCACCCAGCTACCGCCACCCAGCTACCACCCAGCTATCGCCACCCAGCTACCACCACCCAGCTACCGCCACCCAGCTATCGCCACCCAGCTACCACCGCCCAGCTACCGCCGCCCAGCTATCACCGCCCAGCTACCACCCAGACCCAGGCCCAGGCCCAGAACCAGGGCTATGAGTTGGTTCACCTCATCGACAATCTGCTAGAGCTCGTGAAGGGGCAGGTCCTGCTAACCCAAAACAACAGGCTTTCCGTGACACAGGAAAACAACAGGATATCCAAAAGGAGCCCCATTGAGAGCCCATTGTTAAGGAAAACATTTAATTGAGGTGGCAACTTACAGTTTCAGAGGCTTAGTCCATTATCATCATGGTGGGGAGCATGACATGTGCACACAGACATGGTGACATGGTTCTGGAGAAGGAGCTGAGGGTCCTACATTAGAATAGAACGTCCATTGTCCTTCACCGGACTCTGTGACCCACACGCTTGAGACCTCAAAGCCTGCCTCCACAGTGACACACTTCCTTACATAAGGCCATACTCACTCCAGTAGAGTCACACCTCCTAATAGTGATATCTCTTTGGGGGGTCATTTTCTTTCAAACCACCACTCTCACTATACATTAAATATACCATACTGGATATATTTAATAATGTCACATTGACGATGTCAAGCCATCACAAGAATATATAAAAATGATGAATGAAGAAAATTCAAGAGGAGCTGGAAAATTCCTGCCACTTAGACATGCCATAGTTCTAATTCATAGCATATCACTTATGTTTCTGGAGGCACTCGTGTAAGCAAACCCATTGCACTGGCAGTTACATGAGGATACAGGACATGCTTTTACAAATGGCTGTTAATGGTTTATGTATTTACTATGATTTTTAAATGGTAGAATACATTCTTTAGATTTACAAGAAAGTTAACTATAAAAGGGTACACTGTGTTATGCCAGTAGCAAGCAACCTCATATATCTGCGTCTATTATTTTCCCATGTATTATTTTCTTTTGAACTAGATCTAACCTCATGTGTTGTTTTTCATGGATTGAGAAGAAATGAGCTATGCCGTGTATGCATGTATGTGTACCATATNTTTTATAGAAATCAGTCACAGCACCAGGACAACTGAGGACTGTGACTAATCAGACACTAGCTGTCTGTGTCAAGGGGATGCTAAAAAACAGAACAGGTACCATAACTTTGCCAACTCCACACACATAGATTTAGTCAATTACTTCAGCTATAGCCAATGGATTTTGAATAACAGCAGCAAGTCCAAATAGATACAGAAGCAGAAAGTTCTAGGTAGTTTGTGAATAAATATTTAATTAAGAAGACATCATTCCTTAAGGTTCCTTTAAAGTTGTTATGGTTATTTTAAAAAAAAGAACATTATATAATTCTAAGAGAGAGAGAGAGAGAGAGAGAGAGAGAGAGAACCCGTTGTTGCTAGGGTAGGAGTAACCAGAGGCCTCAGCCAGACCAATGACTCCTGACAATGGATGATTGTGAGTAGAGATAGACAGACTAAAGAGCAAACTGTGACTCAGTGGGCCACACTGCAGCCTCCATGCCAAGATTCTAATTAATCTTCCTCCTCCTCCTCCTCCTCCTCGTCTTCATTTTGTTTGGCGGTTTGGTTTGGCATTGGCTCTGATTTGGGGGGAGGTCGCCATGGCAGGAGGCCTGGTGTAAGGGGACAGGAAGATGAGTGGGATCAGGATACATGATGTGAACTCTACAAAGAATCAATAATTTTTTTGAAAAAAGCTATCTAAGATTTCTCTATAAAGTCAACATTGAAGAAAATATTTTAAAAGAATGTATGAATAAAATCAATTCTTCAACAGCATCACAACCTTATTCTGTTGTCTCAATCTTGCAAGTTTGAAATAAACAGAAAGGGCTGACAAGATGGCTCAGCTGTTCAGAGTAAGTTCTGCTCTTCCAGATGGCCCAAGATTGCTCCCAGCCCACACTGGGCAATTTACAGCTGCCTGTAACCCTGGCTCTAGGGCGTGTAATGCCCTCATTTGGCCCCTGGGCACCTGTGGACACACATTGCATAGAAGTACATGCAGATACACATTAATAAAAAAATAAAATATTTCTAAAAAATCATTTCAGAAGGCGAAAATATTTGCTTCCATCAGAAACAACTTTCTTCCTGTGTTCAAAAACGCTGTATGGAAGAGAATGACAAGTGGCCACACGCCCTCAGTCACAGCACTCAGGAGGCAGCAGGCAGATCTCTGTGAGCACAAACGCAGCCTAGTCTACATAGTGAGCTCCAGTAGAGCCAGGGCTATGTCGAGAGACCCTGTCTCAAAAACAAACAAAATTTTGTTTGTGTCAAAATTAAACCCATTATTTTGCCTGGCATGGTGGCATACACCTGTAATTCCAACACCGGGGAGGCTGAAATAGCCTTGGTGCAAGTTTGAGGCCATCTGCATCATACAATAAAGTCCCCCCCCCAGCTTGAGTTACATAGTGAGACTATGTCTAAGAAAAGCAAAGCAGAGGGCTAGAGAGATGGGTCAGTAGTGAAGATCACTGGCTGCTCCTGCAGAGGACTGGGGTTTGGTACCCAGCATCCCTATGGTTATACACAAACAGTCCAGAACTCCAGTTTGAGGAGACCCAACCACCTCTTCTGATCTCCATGAGCACCAGGCAACACACAGTGCATGGATATGCATACAGACAAATCTGCTCACATACATATAATTAAATAATTTTCTAAAAAAAAACAAAACTAATGGGCATAGTGATACACACCTTTAGTCCCACACTGGGGAGGCAGAGGCAGGAGGATCTCTGTGAGTTTGATGCCAGCCTGGTCTACAGAGTGAGTTCCAGGACAACCAGCCCTACCTGTCTCAATAAACAAACAAAAAGATTAAAAATAAATCAAATAGCAATGAAACTCCTTACTTCATACCATTCGTATATGCTAATAACACCACAAAGTCTGGGAGTATGGCTCTGTTAATAAAGGGACTGAACTGGTGGTGCGGGAGAATTCTCTGTAATCTGTCAATCATGTTTTAAATAAATGCTGAGTGGCCAGGCAGGAAGTCTAGGCAGGAAAACCAGACAGGAAGTAGAGGTGATGCAATGAGAACAGGAGAATT
>LOEQ01005638.1:52366-62423 GCA_001685075.1 Bramus lutescens
GGGGGGACTGAACTCCAGCATCCTTCGGGGACGACCGGTAGCTCTCATCTCCCCGAAACCCAGATTGGAGAACAACAGTATCACGTGCTGTTTTGAATGTAGGCATGGTAGGAACAGAAAGGTGTTTTAATCTTAGATGCAAATTTGACTTTTTTTTTTTAAGTATCCGGTGGCTCAGTTCATGGCGTAGCCAGTATAGAATGATAATACAATTGCAAAAATCTTGTTTGAAAGTTTATTGAGACAGTGTGATTAAATGTTTATTTGAAACTGGGAGCGGGGAGACACTTTGGGAGGAAACACGCGCTTGAAAATTCCAGCCCTTGAGAAAGACAAGGCTGACATGTTAGCACGCTGCCCTGAGCTAATAACTAATAAGAACATTACCGTAGTCTTAGTCCTAAAGTACATTCAGAAAAGCAAGGTTCCAGAACTATCTATCAGAGCTTAGATTCTTGTGTGCTGGTTCCTGCAGTCATTTATTTTAGAATTGCTATGTAGTCCTAGCTGGCCTGGTCTCATTATGTAGCTCATTATGTAGCCTAGCATGGCCTCAAATTTGCAAACTATTCCCTGACTTGACCTTTTTAGTGCTGGGATAATGGGTGTACCCCATCACACCTAACTAAATTTTCTTGATGAAATAAATGTTTTTAACATTAAGACTAAAA
Source organism: Bramus lutescens (assembly GCA_001685075.1). NCBI lineage: Eukaryota > Metazoa > Chordata > Mammalia > Rodentia > Cricetidae > Bramus > Bramus lutescens. Next base: position 53,038 of record LOEQ01005638.1, read on the forward strand.
AAAAAATCTAGTTTTAGTTTTTTAATTGAGAAAATAGAAAACTGATTAATACATGGAAACTTAAGAGTCATATATTTAAAGCAAAGCCCATTGTTTTTGAAATTGGCTGTTATGGAAGAAATAAATATGTAAGAGGAAAATGAATGGTTTAGAAAGTGTTTCTTAGTTGGTGCTATGCTTGCCTTGGAGTTCTTGGATAGGTAAGTTTCAGGAGTACTGTCCTAGATATTTCTTTCAACAAACAATTCGCCAACAGTTAAACAGCTGAGTTACTGTGGATCTGAGTAGGTTGCCTGCTTTTAGTATTTTGTAGATTTAAAAAATGCACATTTAGTAAGCTGAATACATGGACTATGTTGCAAGCCCAGGGACTTAAGTGAGTTGGTGAACGAATGGCTCATTTATTATTGGTGCCAGTTTGGATTAATTAACACCCAGGCCTCTACAAGTACCCAAATGAGGGCAGCTCAGAGTGTCTTAAGTGATAGGAGTCATTTTCGAGTCTACACTGGGGTGACTGCAGCTGTCACCTTACCTACTGTCCGTCTTTCTTTTGCCCTTCTCATGGAAAGCAGACTGGACAAAGCATTTTTTGTTCTCTGACTATTCTCAGACCAAGAGAGGGAGAGGAAGAATATTGAAAGATATTGCCACAGAGTTTTTGGTTTTTTTACAGGTTCACGGTACATAACTCAGGCTCACAGTGATCCTTCTGCTGAGGCTTCCCATATGCTGGGATTACAAACAAGCGTGGCCACGATACTTGGGTCCCAGTAAGGCTTAATGCAACATTGTCATTGGGTCCCTAAAGGAAGCAGTTACTGAAAAAACAAAAGTCAAGAAATAGTTTCTGAGCCAAAACAATAGGTGAATTCTTTGGTAGTAATTCACTCTTGTATAAGTAGTGGAAATGGGTTGGGCCTACTTGGTAGAGTTTACTTGCCTAGCTTGCTCATAGCCCTGAACTCAGTCCTTAGCACCACCACATAAGCCAGACATGGCCACACACATCTGTAAGTCCAGCTCTAAGGAGGTAAGGGGAGGAGAGTCATAAGTTCAAGGCCACCCTTGGCCTTAGAGAGTTGTAGGCCAAGATAGAGGAGATGAAGGAATAATTTGGGGTTATGAGGATGTAGCTCAGTGTCAGAGCATTTGCTTCACATGCAGGAGGTCCTAGGTTTGGAAAAAAATTAAAAAAGCAGACTTTTAAGAAGACAGAAAAAAATGGGACTAATGATAGTAGATTGAAAGTGATTCAGAAACAACACAGAAATAGCTACAAATGGCAAAGAGAAAATCAGACTTTTCCACATGTTCAAAAGCTTCAAGTTGACCCAGCTCCACTTGTCAGATGATGAGCTGGGACTGAGTCAGGGAGACTGTGATGGTTTGTTGTGACAGGTGTGGTGTGGGGAGGGAACAAGTGGAACAGAGACAGCAGGGTTCCCTGGGCCTGAGGAGGAGGAGCGATGACAGATAAGGCCGGCAGAGTGGAACCCTGCTCTTCCGTAGCACAGCTAGCTGGATGAATTTGGGCTCTGTCCTGAGGGTAATGGGGAGACACAGGTTTTGGGAGGATAAACTCTGGACAGCAGTGAGGAAAATTCCTGAGACCAGGATACCGAAAGGTGCTTAAGAGAAAAGCTAAGAGCCTGGGTTAAGACACAGTAGGATGGATGTTAGAAATACCAGACAGGCGATCATATGAAGAACAGGACAATAACATGAGTTAGTAGAAGGCTGGAATGTATCTCAAAGACAGAGCCCTGGTCTAACGTGGAAGGCTTAGTTCCATCCTCAGTGCCACAAAATAACTAGCTGGTTAAATAATAATCAAATCCCAGAGCCCAGGAGGTGAAGGTGGGAAGATCTCAAACTCAAGACTAGCCATCAATACATTTTGAGATCCTGTTTTGGGGCCCAAAAATTTGAGCCTATTTCTACCTTGTCTGAAGGTCAGTGAGTTTGAAGTTGCTCAATTGTTAACAATCAGGGCTACACAGTCTGAATCAGGATGTGGTTAGTTGGTTCTTCTGACATGAAGATAGTCATACGGGGAGATCCATTCCGTCCTGACAGATGGTCAGGATGTGCAAGCATATTTCTGCTCCTTTTGTAATATGAGGTTTCCTGGGGAGTGACTGCCTTCAGGATACTTAGTCTAGAGAGGCTTCACTGTCTAAACAACAGAATGCTAGTGGTTTGATGTCTCAAAGTGTTAAAGCCATTAACTGTTCTTGTCACTTGTATCGTGTTAAAGCAGTCTTTTGTTGCTTTCTTCCCCTTTTGTATTAGGGTATAAAAGCATTTGGAAAATTAAATGCAGACAATTTCAGTATTCACTGGAATGCCTTCTTGGTACTATTCTGTGTTTTTTGTTTGATTATTTTTAAATGTCTTTACTAATATTTCTGATCCCCACACCCCTACCCTGGCAAGAGGTATTTTCATCCAGGCTGGTCCCTGACCCTGTCTCCAAAAAGGGAAAAAAAAAAGTTGATAGAGGCCAGACATAGTGGTACCTGTCTTTAGTCCCAGCATTTGGGAGGCAGAAGGAGGTGGGTCTATGAGAGCTTAAAGCAAGTCTGGCTACCTAGTGAGTCTCAGACAAACAGGGTTACCTTGATTTTTTTTTAATATAATGACTCTGGGTGGTGTTGGCACATACCTGTAATCCCACCACTCCTATAGCACAGGCAGGCAGGTCTCTGAGTTTGAGGTCAGCCTGGTCTATAGAATGAGTTCTGGGACAGCCAGGGCTTCAAAGAGAAACCCTGTTTCAAAGAGCCAAAACTAAATAAAACAAAATAAAGGCTCACTTATTGACTGCTCAGTCAGTGCCTGTTCTTAGTGCTGTACTAAGTAGTTTCTGTGTAGTAACCCATTTAATTTTCCTACTCAAGATTGGGCACAGTTGCTATTAGTGGCTTTTTTAAAGAGGAGGAAACTGAGGCTGGAGAGGTTGCTCGTTGGTTAAAAATGCATGTAGTTTTGTAGAGGCGCCAGGTTCAGTTCCCAACACCCATACCCCCTGCATCACCATGTTTTGTAACTTCAGCTCCAGGGATTTTTGGTGCCTTCTGGTGGCCTCATTTGCCACTCATATGTATGTGGTATTCATACAAACCTACACATAAAATGAAAAGTAAATCTCAAAAGGAAAGCAAAAACCAAAAATGAGGAAACTGAGAAATAAAGACATGATGTAACTTACCCACAGCTGGTACGCAGTAGGACTTGAATTTTATCTGTTTAATTTTTAGCCCAGAGTCACAGCTCTTACCCCCTCTAGTCAGCGTTGGTCCTGCTTCCCTCTGTCCTTATTGCTTTTCCCGATGAGCAATTGATGCCCATGAGTGAGTTGTGAAAACCCGCAAAGACAGATGTGGAACATATATTGATTCATGCACTAGTGTTTGCTGAGTATGCACCTAAGACAGATAAGCAAGAGGTGGGGAACTGGTAAATCCAATATAGTCTACCAGGAAAGGTAGATAAATAGGAAGGCCTTGGAAAAAATAACAAAGGAGGAGCAAAGATTGGTCATTATTGGATAGTATGACAGGGAAGCTACACATGATGCTTTGGAAACCGAGATATGACATGCTCCAGATCTCAGGTGTCCAGGAAGGCTCCCTGGGGGGAATTTCCCCATCGGAACCTTTAGGCGTGCTCAGAGGTGAGGGGCAAGTTGCCAAGGTTCCACATCCGTCCTTCAGCTAGAGAACTTGCTCGAGGAGGCTGCTGAGAACAGAAACAACCAGCATTGTAAGCCAGCCTGGTGATGTGTGCTTGCTATCCCATTATTCAGAGGCAAAGGCAAGAGGCTCATCACAAGTCGAGTTGAAGTCAGCAAGTTCCTGGCCAGCCAGACCTCCCGAGAGAGACCCCCCTCTCAAGACACAGAATCATCAGAATTATACCACAGATTGTGGCAAATAAAGTGGGAGCTTCCAAGTAATGTTAGTTACAAAGGGTGCCAAAGTGAGAAACACCCCAAATCTGGGTTATACTTTAGATTTCCACATTTAAATTTAGTACTGCATATTGAACCCAGGACCTCACACATGCTAGGCAAGAGGTCTACTGTTGAACTGTTTTCATCCCTCATATTCCTTTACTCTGTAAAATGAAGCGTGTTTGTGTGTGTGTGTTATTGTATCTATAGTGTTAATTTATTGTATCTATATGAGTATTTGGACTGTATGCTTGTATGTGTACCATGTATATGCCTGAGGACGTCAGAGGAAAGTGCCAGGTCCCCTGGAACTCAGGATCAGAGGTTACACTTGGTTGTGACCCACCTTATGGGTGCTGGGCACCAAACTCAGGTCCTCTAGAAAAGCATCACGTGCTCTTAACTACTGAGCTATGGCTCCACCCTTCTTTATTCTTCTTGAGACAGGATCTCACTAACTTGCCAGCCTTGAGCTTATTATGTAGTTCAGGCTAGCCTTCGATGGCCATTGATCTTACAGCCTCTGCTCCCAAGTGCTGAGATTATAGGCAGGTGCCACTGTTCCATACATAGCAGGGTCTACTAAGGGTCTAAGACTGAGATGTGCTTCATTTGTGTGCAGAAGAAAACGGGAAGTGATGTAACTGCAGAAACAGCTCCTTTAAACATGACTGACATTTTTAGGTTACCACAGGACTCAGCTTCTGTTCGTTGCTTCAGTGACTGACAGCTAGACGTTTTTGTGGAAACTGATTCCTACAAGTGATGTCTCCATAGGTTCCACTGGCTGATGATTCTGCTGGTACTTAGACTATTTCTGTTAAAATCAAAAGCTTGTTTTAGTCACTTTTGGGGGAAATGGGGTGGTGCTGGGGATAGACCCCAGTGTCTCACACAGGCTAGGTGAACGCTGACCACCACTGAGCTCCCCCACCCCCGCCAGGCTCTCTATAAGGCATTCTTCATAAGGCCAATGTCCAAAGTACTGTGGGATAGAAGGCAGTTTAATAATTGCATCTGTGGCCTAGCATGGTGGTGTGTGCCTATATTCTCAGGGTAGAGGCAGGAGGATCATGAGTTCAAATCTAGCTTCAGCCACATAGTGAGTGAGTTTGAGGCCAGCCTAGGCTATACATGTATGCAGTGAATGACTTGATCACATCTACCCCTCATCCTCCCTGTGATTTCACTCTTCCCTTTGCACGGTTCCCTTACCACCTTCATGTCCCCATCCTCTCCTTTTTTTTATATAATCCACTGAGCTTTAATCTGCTGCCTGCCTGAACATGGGTGTGATACCATCTACTTGAGCATGGTCAATCTGGCAGCAGCCAAACTCCTGAACAAAGTGACTTTCCCTCCCTCAGCAGCAACCACTTGCTCCTTGGTTTGGGCGGGGCTTCCTAACTGTACATTTTGAAGGTTTAATGAAATTGGTTGAAATTGGATGGTGGCACATACCTGTAACCTCAGTACTTGAAGTGTTTGGAGACTAGAGAATTGCCTTAGCACAGGAGTTTGAGACCAGCTTGACAAAATAGGGAGGAAACTTTATTGCAATTAAAACAAAAAAGTGGGTTGCTTAAATTACAGCATGTACTACTTTGTTCTGGAGTTATAGAGATAATTGAGTAGTTGAACATGGTGCTGTACACTTAATTCTGGATTCCAGAGGCAGAGGCACATGGATCTCTGAGTTTCAGGCTAGCCTGGTCTGCATAGTGAGCTCTAGGACATAGAGGGCTATGTAGAGAGACCCTACCAAAAAAAGAAAAGAAAAAAAAGAAAAAAAATGAAATAAAACTACTTCTGTGGGGCTAAGTGTGGTGACACCTTTAAATCCCAGCACTCAGGAAGCAGAGGTTCGAGGCCAGCGTGATCTGCTGGGTGAGTTGTAGGATAGCTAGGGCTAAACAGAGAAACTCTTTATTGTAAAAACAAAAGAAAGGAAAGAGAAAAAGAAATATAGCCCAGAAAGTGTTGGCTGTAACGTGTACGTTTTGCTGTACAGGGTTCCTTGGATGTCCTTCAAAGTATGGATGATGACCCACTTCTGGACACACAGCCTCTAGCACACCACTCCTTATGTGCTCACTTTCGACCAAGATTCCATCCTCTTCCCACGGTCATCATAGCGAATCTTCTGTTGTTTATACATGTGAGTTCACTGCAGAGCTAGTGTTTCTAAAACACACCAGCGTGCAGATGGAGAGATGGTCTAGTCATAAAATGCTTGAGGACCCGTGTTCATCTCTAAAAGCTATGTGAAAACGTGGGGGTGGAGGAGCACACTCCCAACAATGGGGAGGTGGAGACAGGAGGAACCCTGAGACTCTGTGGCCAGCCTAATCTGCTAGGAGGTGAGCCCAGACCGTCCTGAGAGACTCCATCTCCAGATCAAAAATAGCAAGGTAGACGTCTCCCAAAGAACAGCATGTGCACTGTTCTCTGACCCCAGGTGCATGCACATGTGCACACACATGCAGTGTATGAGCTCTGTGGGGACATTTGGGCTGCATCTATCAGTTTTTAAAATGTAAATATTTTCATACAGACTCAAAGAATTTACTGTAGAGATGTTTTCACATGTGTAAGGGGCAGTGGGATTGTCACACTAAGAAATCACCAGGTACCCGGTGTTCCTAGGACCACTGCTTCTCCTGCATTCCCGGCTAGCAGGTCCTTGAACAGAAACATTGACTGCCTATAACAGGGTAGAAGGAGAGAAATTGGCCTCTGGTGTTTACGTTCCTGGTTGAGCACAGTGCTCACACACAAGCACAGTAAATCCATGAGTAAAGCCAGGCTTGGTGGCACACGCCTATAATTTCAAGCACTTGGAAGGCAGAGGTGGCAATCTCTGTGAGTTCAGGCCAGCCTGAGCTACAAGTCAAGTTCAGGCAGGTCAAGGCTGTACAGTGAGACCCTGTCTCCAAAAAAAACAAAAAACATGTGTCTGTAATGTTGATAATTAGCAGGCAGAGGCAGGAAGATCAAAGTTAGAAGTCAATCTGGGCTTCATAGTAAAGCCATAGCATTTTGCTAAATTCATACACTAATTCATTCATTAGTGTGTATGCAGATCCATATTAATGGTAATTAATTGAATCTATATTTAATACTCCGTCCCTCCTTTTGTAAGTTCCCTGTTCGTCAGGCTACACTAGAGGTGGACTCTGCCCCAGAGACCTACTCCAGGAAACTGGTGAGGTTCAAGAGAGCACATGCAGCCAGCTCTGCATTCACTGACTGCTCTCCCTGTCTCCTCTGAGACCCCTGCTCCACAGCTTCCTCACCTTCTATCCAGCGCAGCAGAGCCCAGCATCTGGGCCAGTAGGTGATAATGTCTTCAAGGACTTGGACATGCACTTTCTTTCCCTTAAATTAAGGTCTCAATTTGTAGAACTCTGAGACCTACCTGCTTCTTCACATACTTTCATTAGTTGTTAAGAACATTTTATTTTTAATCCTGTGTTGGTGGAGGTGGAGTGCAGATGTCCTTGGAGGCTAGAAGAAAGGGTCTGACCCCTGGGGCTTGGGTCAGAATCCACAGTGGTGTGGGGACTGAACCCTTACTGTCCTCCACCAGAGCTGTTTGCACTCTTAGTGCTGAGCCAGCTCTCCAGTCCTTAGCTGCTTTTGAGGTAACCAGCACTTTAAAATCTGACATTTCATCTCCCTATTCTGCCCAGGCTGACATTGAATTTTCCATCCTCCTTAGTGCTAGGATGGCAGGCATGTGTCTCTGTGCCCAGCTTCCCCAGTTTTTCAGAACGCTTTCGGTAAAACATTTTTTTTCTTTTTCTTTTTGGTTTTTAAAGACAGGGTTATTGTGAATCTCTGGCTATTCTGGAACTCACTTTGTATACTGGCCTACCTTGAACTCACAGATATCCTCCTGCCTTTGCCTCCCTGAGTGCTGAGATTAGAGGCATGCAATCACTGACTGTAATAAGTTTTCTAATCATTTGTAGAGTAGGGTTGCATAAGTCTAGGACATGGCACATGCTATTTCCTAACGCAGACATTTATGCTAATTTCTTTATTACATTGATGTGTGAGTGTGCACAGTCACACCTGGTGTGCATGCAGGGATGTGTGCCACAGCACACAGAGAAGTCAGGACAACACGCAGGTTCAATACTCTCCTTCCACCATTGAGATCCTGGGAGTCAAACTCAGGTTGCCAGTCTTGGTGACAAGTGCCTTTACCCACTGAGTCCTCTCACTGGCCCTGATGGCGACCTACATGTTTAACAGGAATCCTACTGCTTTTCCTCCCACAGGTTGTGTTTGTTATTTTAGCATTTTTAACAGGGGTGCTGTGTTTGTTCCCTGATCCCAATGAAGACAAGTGCCCAGAAAACTACACCAACCCACTGAAAGTTCAGACAGTCATAATCCTTGGAAAAGTCATCCTGTGGATTCTGCATTTGCTTCTTGAACGCTACATCCAGTATCACCACAGCAAAGCCAGAAGTCATGGCTATTCCCAGATCTACAGGTCTACGAGACATCTCAAAACCCTGGCCCTCATGATCCACTCTTCTGGTAAGCCGTGCATCCGCAGTTCCTCTTTGGCCTGAGTGCCAAAGACGATAAAAGAAACACATGTGAAATTAGATTTATAATCAAACATATTCTCTCTCTTTAAATTTATTTAACTTATTTATTAAATATGCACCTGTTTGAAGGGAGAGATTCCCTGGACCTATACTTCCAGAATGGTGAGTTGACTTGTGGGTGCTGGGAATTGAACCGGGTCCTCTGGAAGAACAGCCAGTGCTGTTAGCCGCTGAACTATCTCTTCAGCCCCAAATATATTCTCTTTCTGAGAGTGATCTATATTGTAGCCCCTATTCTAAATTTTTCTTTCGGTGGGAAGAATGATTGAACCCAAAACTTTGGGTATGCTCGGCAAGCTTCTCCCACTGAGCTATGCTCACCTACCTTTTGAAACTTTTTACAGACTTTGTGGTCTTAGATAGGATCTCACTTTGTCTTGTATGGGATTTTTCAGCTTCTTTATGTAGGCATTTAGTGCTGTGAACTTTCCTCTTAACTCTGCTTTCATTTTGTCCCATAAATTTGAGTATGTTGTGTGTTCATTTTCATTGATTTTTTTTTAGGAAGTCTTTAATTTCTCCCCTTATTTCTTTTTTGACCTATTGATGATTCAGGTGAGCATTGTTTAATTTCCATGTGTTTGGGGCTTTCTGGAATTAGTATTGCTGTTGAATTCTAGTTTTAAGCCATGGTGATCTGATAAGATACATGGGGTTATTCCAATTTTTTTTATTTGTTGAGGTTTGTTTTGTTACTGTGTATGTGGTCAATTTTTGAGAAGAATCCATGAGGTTCTGAGAAGAAGGTCTATTCTTTTATGTTTGGATGGAATATTCTATAGATGTCTGTTAAGTCCATTTGA
>LOEQ01005638.1:68158-79062 GCA_001685075.1 Bramus lutescens
GACCTTTGGAAGAGCAGGCAATGCTCTTAACCGCTGAGCCGTCTCTCCAGCCCCCAATTTAGCAAAATCTTGACCCAAAATAATTTTTATTTTTTTTATTTTTAGTTATTTTATTTAGTAAGTTTTTATAAAGGCAGAGTATGTAGTCAGAGGCCCTATGTATGACTGTCCTAGTTCATCCCTAGTATCTCTCTCTCTTTCTCTCTGATAGAAACACACACACAAACACACAGAGACATAGGAGATTCAGGTGGGAGGACCCCAAGTTTGAGGCCAGAAGACAGAATTTTTTCTCAGAAAAATAAGCATTTTCTTCCCATATAACATTACACTCTACTGTAATATTTTTACAGTCGTAGTATTTTTTGGTTTGGAAACAGGAACTCACTATATTTCTGGCTGACCTTGAACTCACAGAGGTCCCCTTCCTCTATCCCTTAGGAGCACAGGCATGAAAATGCCTAGATCTACCGTGCTTTAAGGAGCCTTCAGTCCTGAACAATCAGATTGTTTGCAATCTTTTCTGTTATAAATAATATTCATTCAAGAACAAAACCCATATAAAATTCAAAATCAGCAAATATTTTTCCCATGAATATGGAGGTTTGTATATGAAATGTAATGGGTGACCTTAGCTTAGCTGTGAAAACTAATTGTAAGATTATCATGTAGATTCTGAATGTGGATTTAACATAAAACTGTAATATCATTCACTGGATTGAGAGGATAGATATGTGAATATGGAATGGGGGGAAGTAGGAACTAAACCCTGATCTTTGTCGTTTGTTTTTCTGGGACTTGGGATCATTATCTCATTACAGGTTTGAGACTGGACTCTTGCTTGTTGTATTGCTATGTAGCCCAGGGTAGACTCAGACTCTTGACTCTCTTCCCTTAGCTTCCTTAGTACTGGAACTCACTATGTAGAGCAGGCTGGACCTCAACTCACAGAGATCCACCTAACTCTTGCTGTGTTCAGTGTAACCCAGGGTGTGAGTTCAAAATCAACCAGAGTCACATACAAGAGATCCTGTATGATTGTATGTATGTATGTATCTGTGTATGTGTGTGTATGTATGTCCTAGATATTGCTAGCTATACCAGGCAGGCAATGAATTCATAGAGATCTGCCTGCCTCTGCCTCCAGAGTGTTGGGATTAAAGGTGTGTACCAATTGTTGACTTTACATGATCTTTTAAAATTCTTCCTTCTTTCCTTCCTTGCATGCTCCCTACCTCTCTTCTCTCCCTCCTTCCTTCCTTCTTTCCTTTGTTTTTGGTTTTTATAGACAGTGTTTCTCTGTGTAGCCTTGGCTTTCCTGGACAACTGCTTCAGAGCAGTGGATTAAAGACTGTGCTACCATCACCTGGCTCACTTGGTGACTTTAAATTGTAAAAACCCTTTTTGTTTGTGTTTGTTTTCAAGAGAGTATTTCTCTGTATCCCTGGCTATCTTCAAACTCACTCTGTAGACCATTCTGACTTCAAACTCATTGAACCTGCCTCTTCCTCCTGAGTACTGTGATTAAAGGCATCTGCCACAACCACCCAGTTTAAATTATAAAAGTTTAAACAACTTTTCTAGGCCAAAAAAAAAAAGCCTAAAAACAAATAAAAATAAAGGCAATATGTGCAAAACACATTGATTTCCAGAGCGGAAGTCACTAAGTTCATTCCTGAAAGACTGATTGATCATGGAATAGCCCTGGAGTATAAACCTGAGGGAAAACTGGGCAGCCATGCCTTAGTAAGCTCTGCTGAGGACTCAGTTGAAATGAGGTAAAATCGTGTTGGTGAATCCATGTAACCTGTTTTTCTATGTTGATTTCTGCAGGACTATTTCAAGCCTAGAAGAAATTGTTGAAAAGCAGGGAGACATAATCATATATCTGAAGAGACACAACGCCCTGCTGAGTAAGCGGTTGTTGGACTTGGCCTCTCAGCCAGCTAGGACCTGAGAGATTACTGGGTATGACAGCTATCAAATCCTCAGTAACTCCAGACTGCCTGAAGTTAACTTCATGGTGTATGCTGGGAACATGAGCCCTGGGTGGTTACAAACATCTGGGAAACTTGAGAATATTTTGTATAGTTTGAAATAATTTAACTTCTTCATTATTCTGGAATCTAAGCTGTAGTTTAAGAATTCTGGAATAATTTGGCTCTTTGTAAAGCAATTGTGCCATGACAATCTGCTATAAACAGTATTTAAAACCAGTCAGTTCTTACCACAGTCAGCTGCTGAGAGAAGACATCGTTTCTTGTCCTGGCTATTTTCTTCTAGAGTCTCACAGGCGTTTTGTATGAGTGAGGGCAGATCAGGTGAGGAAAAAGATCAAATCTGTTGTTGTTTTGCTTGTTTGTTCTCCGGAGCTGGGGGTGAACCCAGCGCCTCACACAGAATGAGCAAACACTCTGCCTCTGAATCAGTTTTACCAGGATTTCCTTCTGCTGCTCATGGTGACTCACACCTGTAGTCCCAGCTCCTGAAAAGCTGAGGCAGGAGGATCACCACCAGCCCCTCCCACAGAATGAGACCTTGCTCCAAAAGCACAGAGCACTTTCCTCAGTATAGGACCGATCTCACCAGCACATATGCTGTGCCAGTTCTGCAGTATGTTGTTGAGAAATACAATGTGAAGGATCCTGGGGCAGTGGGAGACCCAGTGGAGAAGGGGTGACACCTGTTATGTGGGGAGAGTTCCGACTGGCAAGAAATTTAGGAAATAATGTCATTTACTGTATTGTTGCCCTTCTTCAAGGAGTTGCTATAGATCCCTCTGCTACACTTTGATTTACAATACGTTCAATTAGTTGAGCTTGGTGGCCCACAGCTGTCTTCCTAGTACTTGGGAGGCAGACACAGGAAGTTCAAGACTAACCTGGTCTAAATAGTGAGTTTCAGGCCAGCCAGTGCTACAAAAAGATGATCGTTCTCTCCCTCGCTCTCCAAAAAACTTACACACACACACACACACACACACACACACACATAGCTATCTCTGTGTTAAAATTTGACCAAATAGTGCCGGTAAGATGGTTCAGCAGGAAAAGTGCTTATTCTGTAAAGCTGATGACCTGAGTTTGAACCTGAGAACCCATGGTGGAGGAGAAACCAACTCCTGAAATTTATCTTCTGACCTTGAAACTCTCAACATGGTACTCTTGTGTGTGCACTGACACATATCACTCACATGTCACACAAATACAATACTACATTTTTTCATTGTCTAAATAGGAAAAAGACACTTTTTGGTCTTGCATTGTAGCTCCAAATTGTGATGGGTTTAACATGTCAAGTCGATGTATGTATAGGTATTATCAAACAGATAGTTATTACGATAAATGAAATTTTTTTATGTGTCATTGTTTCTTGTTTTCTCCTAGCGCTCCATTTTATCAATTGGTACCTTCATGTGTCGCCTTAGGAAGTCTTTGGTTTTTGAGATAGGACCTCATGTGCCTATAGCTGGCCTTGGATTCTCTTGCTTCCTCCTTCAGTTGCTGAGATCATGGATGTCAGGTGTCTATGCCTAGCATAGACTTTTCACTGATGGCGTCTGAGTGAGATCTCTGTTCTGAAGCCTGCTGTGTTTGGCCTAATACTCAGGACTTTATTTCAGAGCCAAACATAATTATATATGGATAAGACAGATACCACCTGACAGGCCAGGACTGTTCATTTGATCCTATGAACTCTTGCTTGTGGGCAGTAAATTCCTGTTTCCTTTAGATACAACCATTGCTGGACAGTCTCAAAGTTTTCCTTCCCCAAGATAAACACGTACATGTCTTCTGCTGGTAATGTGGTTGGGTCTCCAAAAAGTAATAACATCCACATATTGAACTTACACAATTTCCAGGGGCTGGAAGGATGGCTCAGGGGGTAGGTGCGCATATGGAGCTTGCAGAAGATGGAGTTCAGTTCCCACATCCAGGTTGCCATTTCTTTGAATATGAATGAAATTGGTTCCTATCCCAATCTGTGATCTTTCATGACTCTCTTGTGACATGCATCCCAAATGCTTGGTTCATCTTTCTCCTGGGATATTCTTGTGTGACGTTTTGGTTCTTGTTTTGTGAGGCAAAGTCTCAGATAGCCCAGGCTGGCCTCAAAGCCTCTGTACCCAAGAATGACATGGATCTTCTGATCTTTGCACCTCCACCTGTAAGTGCTGGGTATATAGACATCCCCTTCTTCAACCCCTTCATGGAACAGGAATTGAGCTCAGTGCTTCCTTCATGCATGCTACCAACTGAGCTTCACCTCCAGCCTCTTTATTCTTTCTTTTTTTTTTGTAAATCTTCAACATGCTTATTTTTAATTTAATGTCTTTAATACAATTAGTGTTTAATTTTGTACCCCTGCACAGAATAAAATTTCTTAGAATATATATTCATTATTTTATTAAATTTTAATTTAATAAACCTTTTTCTTTTAAATAAGTTTCAATTTTACTATGTTTGCATGTATGTTTTACCTGCTTATATGCCTGTGCAGTGTGTATGCCTGGTGCCCATGGAGACCAAAAGAGAGCATCAGATCACTGAGAACTGGAATTACAGGTTGTGAGCCAGCAAGTGCTGGGGATGAATCCCAGGTCCTTTGGAGAAGCATCAAGGCTCTAACCACTGAGCCATCACTCTGGCCCCAGGACACTGATTCTTATCTCCTCAACTTTGTTACTCCAAACATTTATGTTCTATCTTGGCAGTCAGAGACCTTTCTTTTTGTAAATTATTGTTATATGTTATGTGTATGGTGTTTTGCCTGCATGTATGTCTATGCAGCGTGTGTGTATCTGCTGCCTGAGATGGCCAGAGAGGGCATTTAATACACTGGAACTGGAGATATCGAGGGTTGGGTCATCATTGGTTTGCAAGGAATTGAACCTGGGTCCTTTAGAAAAGCAGTCAGTGCCCTTTAACCACCAAGTCAGCTGTCAGCCCCAGAGATCTAAACCACACATTAGGTCATGTTCCTGTACACTTGATTCCTTGTCAGATAGAGGCCTGACAGAGAACGGTCTTAGAAAATCAACTCCTCTTCCCTCTCCCAGTTCTCTGCTGGCTCTGCTTTGATAACCTTCGTGTTGTCACTGCTGTCACCTAAGGGCCTGCACACCTGTTTCTCCCTTTGCCAGCATGGTCAACTCTCACATATTCTTTCCTTCCTGTGTGTCGCTCACTGAGGAAGCCCCTCTAAAACTGCAGCCATGTATGATAGAGCGGTGGGTGGCCCTGCCCATATTCTCAGCATTGCGAAGTGAAGGCAGGAGGATCAAGTTCAGGGCTAGCTATGGAATTCAGTCAGCTGGGACTACACGACACCTCATCCATACTAATAACCACCTGCAGCCTTATTGTTGGTCCACAGCTCAGGGCCTAGTGTTTGCCTAAAGCATTAAACCTCGAAGTTGGACTCTGCCCAGCACCACACAGTCACCCTTCAGTACAAACCACAGCCTCCTGGGAATGCTGGTGAATGCTCAGCCCCCAGGCTGCAGCCATCCTCAGCACCTGTGTCACGTGGCTCACACTGCCTGCTCTACCACCAGCTCCCGGGAATCTGACAGCCGCTTCTGTCCTGGCGCATGCAGGCACTTACACACACACACACACACACACACACACACACACACACGCGGAAATCAAATCTTTTTTAACAAGAGAAATCCATAGAGAGCTGGGCATGGTGTCTCCTTTCAGTAATCACAGCGCCTAGGAAGCTGAAGGACTGCTATAGATCTGAGGGAGACCCTGTCTCAAAAACATCCTAACGAATCCTCTGCTGGCACAGCCTGTTCCCAGGCCTGCAATGTCAATGTGCGGAGAGTCCAGAGCTTGCATCCTGATCCACTGTTGAGTGAGTCAGAGGACAGCTTGCAACAACAGAAGATGCTACTGGATGCTAACTTAAAATGGGACTTTTTCACCTCTGCCCAGCTCCTGACAGCCAAGCTGGAGACAGAGCCTTTGGGGCAAAGAAAAATTACAGACTAGAACACCCATGTGCATGAGTATTGCTACTCATGGCCTCGGCAGGGGTGCTCTGGGGGTATTTACTGCATGAGAAATAGCACACATTTCTGCATTATTTTTATGAGGGTGAGTGTTTTCCCCTCATGTATATGTTTGGATCCACTTGGGAATGTCTAATCCCTACAGTGGCCAGAAGGGGGCATCTGATTCCCTGGAACTAGAATAGATTCCTGGAATTCAAAGTTTAGGGAGAGAACTGACCCCAGCAAGTTCTCCTGTGGCCTTCACTTGACTGTCATGGCACAGGACCCACCCATAAACACACACAAATGTAATTTTAATGAAAGGAAGGTGACTTCTGGACCCGAGTGGCAGCTCAGTTGGTAGACAGCCTCCTTGCCTAGAAAGCATGAGGCCCTGGGCTCTCTCCACAGTGCCTACAGCTCAGGATGGTAGCACAAGCCTATAATCCCAGCACTCGGGAGATGGGACCAGGAAGTGCAAAAAGCCACTACCACTCCTAACTCCCCAAAGCAAGAAATCAGATTCTCCTAATTCTGCCTCCTAAGGAAAGAAATGAGCCACCAAGCCTGGACATGTAAGAATTGAGTAGAGTGGGACTGAGAGATAGCCCAGCGGTTCAGAGCACTCGGGCTGCTCCCCGAGGTGCTGAGTTCAATTCCCACCACCCTCATGGTGGCTGACAACCATCTGTAGTGGGATCTGATGCCTTCTGGCATGAATGCATACATGCAGATAGAGAACTCATAAACATAGAAACAATAAAGGAATATTGTTTTAAAACTAGAATGAAGTAAAAAGTATGAGAAGGCAAGAGTAATAAGTATAAACCCTGAGGATGGAGCCATTTTCCTTTTATTAAAATTTAATGGATGAAATCAAATCAGTACATTCCTGGGAACCTTGTCACATTTCAACATGTAGTGTTCAACTATCAGGTGACAAGGACCTTTTCAACAGTTTGTCTCCCCTCCTGATGACAACATCTCAGATTCTCTCACCCAGTATTTTCCTCTTCTTCCTTGTTTCCCTCCTCTACTAAGAACCAGTCAGGGACTGAGAAGGCTCACAGGGTAAAAGTGCTTCCCATTGCAAACCTGATGATCTCAGTGCTAAATGCAACCCCAGGCCATGTGATGGAGGAATAAAAGTGTCTCCTGACTTCCACACCCTCAACTATAGTCAGTCAGTCTGTCTGAGTCTACCTGTCTCTGTGTGTGTCTGTCACATATACAGACACACAAATTTTTCAAAATCGGTTAAAACGTGCACAAAAAAAAAATATAGATACACAGAGGCATTAGCCTGCAGTCCCGGCTACTGGGGAATGGGTGTGAAGGGTGAGAATAACAAATTCAAGGGTAGCCTGGACACCCTGACAAGACAACATCAAAATCACAGGGGGCAAATGCTGTGAGCTCAGTGCGGAGAACCTGCACAGAAGCTCAAGGCCCTGAACCCAATCCCTAGTGCTGGATCTGGAAGATGAGGGGAGAAGGGGGGGAGGGAAAGGGAGGGAAGGAGGGGAAAACGGAGGTTAACATTGATGACCTGATTACTAAAACGAAAACTCTGGAAGTTTTAAAGGTTTTAGAATTCTTCAACTGTTAATCCAGTTGCTTATGAATATTTCAGGAGTTTCTGAGATTCTGAGGAAACTGGGGTATCTTCAAGAACAAATTTGAAAGGCTGGGCATTTGTGACTCAGGATAGCCAAGCAGGAATCCAAGGTCAGCCCCAGCCTTGTACAAAGTTTGAGGCCATCCTAGACTGCATAAGACACTCTCAGATATAAAATAAATAAATATATTCTTAAAATTCCCATCACTTTCTGAGGTGCGATGGGCCTGTGATACAGGGCTGTGATTAGAGCCACCTGGATGTGCTGAGCCAGGAGGGACAGCATAGTTAAGGCTAGCCTGAATGACTCCCCAGGACAGTCTCTACTCTACAAGGTTGTGTGTGGCTCAATGGTCCATTTTTTTTGTTAGGCATGGGGTTTAATAACAAATCTTCTTCAGATGTAAGACACAGAAATTAAAAAATTCACCTGTTGCCCGATGGTCTGATCCATGGCTGTAACCCAGAGTACAGGAAGCTGAGATAGGCATGCTGACAGGGGTCAGCCTAGGCAGCCTAGCAAGTTCCAGGCCAATCTGGGCAACACAGGAAGAACTTGCCTTGAAAAAAGATAAATAAATACAATAAAAGAGAATATGGGTACAGCACTCACAGCCATAATTCTAGCCGTGAGGTGTAGTCTGGAGGAGCACAAATTCAGAGTCGTCCTCAGCTGCACAACCTTGGGGACAACCTGGGATAGGAGCAAGGGAGTAGGGAGCCTGAACTAAATGTCAGAATTAAGACCACCTGTGGGTTTTCGCTCACCATCTGAGGCAGAACAGAGCCTAAGAGGTTCTGAATGAAGTCCCAGGTAGAAATAAGGGCAAACAGGCTCAGTGAAAGTGTCCCTGAAAGTATAGCTGTGAGATTTCTCAGGCATGCTATAGGAGACCTCTCCCAGCTCATAGTCCAGGAAAACGCCAGTGATTCTGGGTGCTGTGACCTTCAGCTGAGAGTCTGGGTCAGCAGCTCCTGAGACCACAAAGCAGTCACCCTGCCAGGGGATCCTCCAGCATTCCCTAGGGGCAGAGGATGGCAGGGGGCAGATTGGCTTTGCAGATACCAATAGCCCACTCAGACTTCCTTCCCACCCTCACCTCCCAGTAATGTCTCCCAGACTTAAAATTCGGAATCCCCAACACAACAGGACTCTTGGTAAACCTTTTTGAAGAACATGGAGGACCTTGTTTTTTCTTTAACAATGTGACGCATTTTCTGTCCTCAGACACAAGCAGGTTTGGATGGGCTGTTTCTGGGTCTAGTGTTACTGAACTGTAAATTGCTGTATAAGTTTCTGTAGAGCTGAATACAGAGGAGGAAAGTTGTAGGCTTCTCTTCCTATCTGGGCTGGGACAATGTCTGGGGTATAGAGGCTCTTAGATTGCTGGTAGAAATCCTTGACTGTCGACAGCATTTCTACATCTGAGAGCTGCCTGTTCTTCTCCGCTTTGCTCCTGAGACTGCTGGCTGTGGAAATATAGTGTTCTACTGCTGCTATGTTTTTGCTCAGTTTCTGCTTGAGATCCTTCTCCTCATCCTTTAGCCTGGAGAAAGCTTTCTGCTGTTCCCCATCTAAAAACCGGCTAAGCCTCTCAAATTCAGAAGTCAGTTCTTGCTTCTGGGCTTCTGTCTTCTTTCTCAAGGCCCTGATTCTTTCGCTTTGAAGGCTTTTTAAGTCTTGAATCTCTTTTATGTTCCTCTTGATGGACTTAATAAAACTGCGATGCTTTTCGCTGTTATGAGAGGCAACCTCTGCAGTGGGGGTCACCTGATGGCTGTTGTGGCTCCCAGGCCCGATGCACTGGTCACACAGCAGCTGCAGGTCCTTCTCACAGAAAAAGGTCAGAACCTGGTTGTGCTGCTCACATCTAGTGCTGGGCTCCTGACTTTTGCTCTTGCTTGTCAAGCTATACAGGTCCTGGGCCATTTCAACCATCACCCCAAGCTGGACATTGCATGTGAGATTTCTCCCTTGGCATGGCTGTCGACAGACAGGACAGGAGAACCCGCCCTGCGGATCTGCACAGAAGGATGTGAGGCAGGATTGACAGAAGTTGTGTCCGCATTCTGTGGTGACTGGGTTTTGCAGGTCATCCAGACAGATGTTACATTTGGTCTCTGCCTGAAGCTTGGCCAAGTTCAATGCCCGTGACATCAGGCTGGGGATAAAGGTCTGGACCTGGGTGGGCTTTCTTCTGACACTTGGCTCTGGGGTGCCCTGCAGGTACAAGCGGACTCAATTGTCCTGCAGTTTTCACAGTCCCTCTTTGAAACAGCTGTTGCCCCACTGTTGTCGCCTGGGTTACCTTATAGTGGAGGAAGCCTTGAGTCCTTTGTGGTTTTAGCCTCGAATTCCAGCTTCCAAGGAGGTCCTTTGCGTGGGCTTGCAGCCCGTGACAGCTCAAGTGGACAGCTCCTCTTCTGGTCTCTGGCAGCTCACAGTGGCTTTGAGTAAAAAGAAATTCCTTTAAAATAATAAGAGTAATACTAGGTTACTTCACATGGTCACAGGTCCCGCTCAGTACCTGGCTCCCTTTAAACTCTGACATCATACATCCCAGTCTGTCATTCTGAGACACTGAGCCCTGCCTCCTCTGCCCACCTGGCCACACAGCTCATGTGTTCACCAGTCCCCTGCAACCTGTAGGAAGGGCAGAGCCCTGGGGGTAGACTGACAATAAATAAGACGTGGCACAGCCTTGATGAAACATCCTGTAACCCAAGATCCTCTCTGCTTCCCACCTCCCAAGTGCTGACTTGATAGGGCTGAGACCACAGGAGTCCTGATGGAAATCACACTCAGCCTGGGCTTGCCTTGAAATGGAAGCAATGCTGTTTGTTTCAGCCTCCAAAATGCAGGGATTACAGCCAAATAGCACAGGATAGGCCGGTTGTTTTATGTGACATCTAGGAAACAGCTAAATCCCAACCACCAGCCAAACTCTTGGAATCAGGTAAATAAGGACAATCTTGCTCTAAACTTTCCCCTCTCTCTGCCTTCTTAAAAGAAATCATACCAAATTTGGTTTTCATTTTTATAATTAAATGTATCACAGAAGACCTTAGGAAGTAAAAACCCAGAACACAGATAACCTTAGTATGCAAACAAATGAAAGAACAGTAAACCCTGCAGGGTGATGAGACACACCTTTAATGTTAGGTAACAGTGGAGACAAATTCATCCTATTCAAGGTCCTCTTCCAGAGTACAGAGGAATCAGAGGCCAGCCTGATGTAGGAGGCTCATCTGTCTATGTGTTACTTTCATTGATTAATAAAG
>LOEQ01005639.1:0-18055 GCA_001685075.1 Bramus lutescens
TCTATCTATCTATCTATCTATCTATCTATCTATCTATCTATCTATCTATGGTTCCTAATAAAGCAACAGGAAGATGAAACAACAGGTCAGAACTGAACCATGGTCAGCTTTTGTATGATGGTTGCTAATGTTTTTTTTCTCTTTACAGTTTTTTTCATATATAAAATTATGATTATGTAACAGAGACTGTGGGGGTTTCTCCCTTCAAAAATGTAAATTATTTACTTTCTTCTTTAGAAATTTTCAGTTCTTGTATTGTGGAACTAATAAATCATTTTGAAAAATCATGTCCATTTCATTAGCTTATTCATGAGAAATTTTTTTGAATGTAGTATCTTATAAATGTGTTATATAGAAACAAAATATAAAACATCTCATTGAAGTAAACAAAGATTTGAAAAGAGTAAAAATAGTTGAATTACATGCATATTCCCCACTCCGTACACTGCCAAATAGTAAGTGTATCAGGAGATAGCATCTTTGTATTGTCACCAAATACACTACTTCTCAAAGATACTCTATTTACACTGCTCCTTCTGCTATGCTGCCAATTATCTGAAAGTTTCTGTAATACCTGGAAATAAGTAGGAATACATTGAAAGATTTTTTTTAAATTTATAATCTATTGTACAAGTTGAGTATCACATGATGAGTGTTGACCTCGGCTTCTTCAGGCATGAGACCTAACAGGTGATGTCAGACACTTCAGAGATCACTTAGGGCTTTCACAGCTGGTGAGTGGTGTGGGACAATTCTGTGTTCTGACATTTATGTTTTAAATAAACGCTGATTGGTCAGTAGCCAGGCAGGAAGACAACACTCAGAAGACAGAGACAGGAAGTAGAGGCGGAGCAAGGAGACAAGGCGTACTCTGGGAAGAAGGGAGCTCTTTCTGCAGTCCTGCCCAGACACAGAAGAAGGAAGATGTGACCTACCCCACTGAAAAAGTTACCGAGCCATGTGGCCAACATAGATAAGATTAACGGTTTAATATAAATTATAAGAGCTAGTATGAAGCCTGAGCTAATAGGCCAATCAGTTTATAACCTAATGTAGACTCTCTGTGTGATTTTCTCTGGGACTAATTGGCTGGGGAACTGGGCATGACAGAAACCTCAACAAGCAGTCCCTCATGTTGCAGGTGAGCTTTTTGAGTCTTAACTTGAAGTGTATGACCAATAAAACAATGCCTCTATATGTATATGGCCAGTACACAATCCATTCTACCTGTGGAAAAAATTGAAGGATTTTTTTAAATACTAGTGAACTGGAAATGGCCATCAGTTTCTGGACCTGCCCTGACTTCAGTCTTTCTCAAATCCCACAGACAATGCCCAGTGAACTGGCTACCAGCTTGCCCAAGCCAGAAGCACATTGAAGCTCATGCATCATGTCTTTGAAGTGCACCCAAGGGAGGATCATTGCAGAAACTCCCATTATTTCTCATAAAACACAAGTTTTTTTTTTCTTTTTGTTCTGGGATTTAAAAAAAATGTAGTAGATGTAACCTGTCACTACAGGTGAAATTAAGTTAAATTATGGACTTGCACAACAAAAGTTATTTCCTCCTGTTTCTATTTGTGTCCTTTTAGGGTCTCTGAAGTCCCAAACAGAGAGTACCTCCACTATCTTATCAGTGTCAGTAGCAATCAAATTAGGGAAGAAGAGCAGAAGAAAGAACCGTAAAAGGGCCTCTCACTGCCTTTTCCAAGCCAGGAACACATAGCTAATTTCCCAGAACTGGTCCATGGCCCTGCTCAACTGCAACACTGCTTGGGAAAGCAGTTTGATGATGTCTTGGGGGAAGAAGTGTATGATTTGATGCATTTTCTCAGCTACACCATCCAAGGTTTAACTGGATTATATCTTTTATCTTTGTGCTTTCCAATTGATATGGGCATTCTGGAATAAAAGAAATACTTTCTAAAATGCAGTGCTTGTTTTACTTGTTTAATGCCAATTAAGTCCACATAAAATTTATTATCAATTTAGCTGAAGCTTATGGAAGTGTCACCACCGCATGTGCCAGTTTGGAAGTGGGGTTTGAAGGGAAAGGAAAGAAGAGTTTGAGAAGTATTACATTCTAACTTCCCAAACAGATGGTTCTTGTGTTGGCCATTGTCCCAGAGAACCATCTTCTGGAATGTTCCAAGAGACAGGCTGACTCAGTCTATAGCTTTCTCTGAGAAGAAAATAAAAAAAAGGATCAAAAGATATTTCCCACTTCCCCTTGATACCATTTCTGTTCCTTTCAGCTCATCACTGTCCATGCAAACATGAGAAGGGCTTGACACCTTTTAAATCACCCAAGACCCCCTACCCATACTAATGTTCCCCAGCAGTATCCCTCATAGAGTATCTCTCTTTTCCACATCAAAAGGCCAAATCTTTTCGCTATTCTGATATCTACTTACTGAATATTTAAGTACAATTGAAGTGTTATTAATAGCTTGTGTTAGTGATTTCATTTTTAATACCCATACAGATATATCTGTATATAAAAATGGAAATATTGAGTCCTGGGGAAGCCATTCCTTATGGTCAAAATAATTTTTTTGTTGTTGCTGTTATTCTTTCTTTTTTTGTTTTTGATAGCAGAATCCTATATAGCTCAGGCAGGGCTTGAACTCACTATTTAGCAGATGTTAGCCTTGCACTTCTGATTCTCTTGCTTCCACCTCCAGACTGCTAGGATTACCATATTCAAAACTATTTGTTTCTAATGATGGATTGTCAGAAATCATGTCATGTAGGTTCTTAAAATATTCAAAAAGTGAATTGCTCTAGAATGCCCCCATTCTAGATAATTAAAAATATCTATTATCAGTTGGTTGGTGGTGGCACACGCCTATAATGACAAACACTCAGAAGACAGAGACAGGCAGATCTCAGTGAGTTCAAGACCAATCTGGTCCACAGAGCTAGTTCCAGGACAGTCAGGACTATACAAAGAAACTCTGTCTTAAAAAAACAAACAAACAAAAAAAAACCCAAACCAAACCAAACCAAAACAAAACAAAAAAAACAAAAAATGACAAAAAACTATTATCTTTGTGTAATCATGATATGTGTGTGGGTTTGTGTGCTGCAGTGCAGGTGTGGAGGTCAGAGGGCAATTTGGTGCACCTTTTCTCTCTTTCCACCTTTATGTGGGTTCCAGGAATTGAACTCAGGTTATTGGACATGCATCATAGGGTGGCAAATGCCATTATGCTCTGAGCCATGTCACTGGCCCTGTTTTTACATTTAAATGGCTTACGCATTTTCTGACAATATTCACTATCATTTACTTATTTATTCAGATGTTTGTGTATTTTAGTCATCTAACATTTACTGTTTATGTACTTTCTGCCAAATATTATGCAAGTAGCTGAGAATATTCAACTACACAGCTAATTTTTTCAAACAGGAGACAGAAAACCAAACTCTAAAGCAATCATTAAGTATCTTCTGGCATTTTAATTTTATTGAGGTGTAATTCATATACAATAAAGTACTCTCAATTTTAAATGTTCAAAACTGATGAACTTTGACAAACTTATTCATCTGTGCAAACTCAGCTCCAATCATGGCTAGGTGCCAATATCCAATCCTGATAACCTTTGTTTTCCCTTCTGGCTGCAGTATTCTGTGTACATGGATTCACACAGTGTGCACTCTTCTCTATCTGGCCTTTTCTGCTCAGTACAATGATTTTGAGATTCATCTATGTTTCATTTCAGTAGTTTATTCCATTCTGCTCCAGAGTGGTACTTCACTGTAAGGCTAGCACACAGTTTGTTTATACACATACAAACTGTGGATAGACACTTGGATTGTCTCTAGGCTTGGACTATAATGAATCAAGCTGCTGTGAATTTTTTAAACCAGTCTTTATGTAGACATATGTTTCATTTCTCTTAGGAATAAATACTTAGGAGCAAAAATACTGCATTATGATAAATGCAAATTTAACTTGACAAAAATGACTTCAAAGTGACTGTGCCATTTTGCATTCTTACAAGTACTGCGCGAAAGATCTAGTTGCTCCAAAATCTTAAAGTAGTCAATCATTTAAATTTCAACCCTTGAGCAAACTGTACTGTTGCATAATGTGATTGTAATGCGTATTTCTCCCATGACTAGTGAAGACAACCAATTCCTCACAAGTTTAGTACCTGTTTCGTCCCCTTCCCTGAAGCCTATGTCCTCCACCAATCTTTGAAGCATGTTTTCCTTTTTTATGCTGAGTTAGAGTTCTCATGTACTCTCAGTTCCAAGTCCTCTGTCATGTAAGGCAATACAAATAACTTGTCTTATTGTGTAGTTGTTTTTCAATGTCTTTTAAAACGATATGTTCTTCGTACTAGTTTTATAATAATTTTTTTCTCTAGGGTTTATTTGGAAATATTCTATGACATAGTTGACTACCGCTAAATCAGGAAGTTTTGCTTTATTTTCCTCATAAGTTTTATACTTATTTATTTTTGGATCTGTTTCAATTGAAGTTATGTATGTGGTGTCAGATGGTGAAATTTCATATTTGAAAATGGATGTAGGAGGCTGGTGAGGTGACTCATTCATTATAGTGCTTGCTGCATAAGTGTGAGCATTGCATCACCCACATAAAAAGGTGCACACAACCATTAATGTCAGAAACTCCAGGGCCGGGGGTGGAGGGAGGGTAGAGAAATAGGAAGATCCCTGGACCTCTTTGTCAAGACAGGCTTGCCAAACCAGAGAGCTTCATGTGGGACCTTGTTTCAAAAATAAGGTGGAGAATGATTGAGAAAATCCCTTGGCATCCAACTCTGGTGTCCAAATGCACACACACATAAACACATACACATACATGCAACCCCACACATAAACGGACACTTAGTGGTTCTTCAGTGTTTTCTAGAAACTACTTTCTCATTGACTGATTTGACATCTCTGCCAAAAACTATTGATTCTGTGTATTTATTATTGGTAACATTTTAGTCTCCATTTATCTGTGTATATGTAATGCCATTAATTATTACACAGTGCCTTGATTACTGTACTTTAAGAGGAAGAATTTGAAATGTCAATCTTATCACCAGAAAAATTTTCACAATTTCCCATGCTAACACTTTTGAAACTTTGATTAGAGTTTTAAAGACATGTAAATTAATTTAGTGGGGAAATGAACACTTTGGCAATTGCCAATCTTCCAGTTCATGAACATAGGATATTTCCCTTAGAAATTGAGAGTGTTCAAGTTCTTTCAATAATTTTTATTTTTTACATTTAGCTAAACTTATCATCAAGTGTTTTGAATCTATAGTATCACTTTCATTATAACAAGTATTTTGTCTTGCCCTCCAGGAATAAACCTTTCACCATGGTGGTGAGCAAATAACTGGCTGGCAAAGACGATAAAAATCCTCAAGATTAAACTGTTTTTGAACTGTGAAATCATGGGCCAGGGAGAGATGCCCCAAATCTTTCCTGTGCTTTTTTGTGGATTGGTATCCAATTACCTTTCAACCCAGGTATCTATTATACCCCTCAAAAGACTCTGAGATATATAAATTTGGACACAGACATTTATCATTGTCTCCCATTACCTTTCTTTTTTGATCTTACCTTTTTCTTTTCCTTGCATAACTAATGACTTTTAGAATGTTTTTTTCTATGAATATAAACTTGTCAAGTTATGAATTTCACCCAAAACATTAGTTGCATAAGAAGCATGCTGTTTTTCTTTTCATCTACCTAAAAATATTTTCTAATATTTCATCATTTGGCAGTAGATTTAACACTATATTATCTAATTTCCATATATTTAAGCATTTTCCTTATATTGTCTTTATTGCTTTCTTGCTTAATTCCCATAGGGCATGGAGACACTATTTAGTAGTTTAATAATTCTAAATTTGTTACAAATTGTTTATAACCAATATATTTATTGAAATAAAAGTTCAATGTATTGCCTCAGGAATTAAGTGATTATGATTCCTATTATCAAATTGGTCAAAATTATTGATAGTATAGTTCAAATCATCTACACACTAAGTGAGTTTTCTCTTTCTTAGATCTATAAATTGCTGAAAAGCAGTGTTGAAATCTCCAACAGCATTTAAGGTTTAGAACATTCTTCCTGTGTTCTTTAGTATTTTTTTGTGTTTTCTTTATTAGCATACATGTTCAGCAATTTTTATCTTCTGACTGTCTTATCATTATGAAATAATAATGTTTTTACTTAAAGGGAATACATTTATGGTTCATCTAAAAAAGACTATTTGTAGATAATGATTATAGACGCCCTACATTGTTCATACTAATGGTTTCTTTAAAAAATTTATCCTTTACTCTATTTTACAAATGAGGAAGTAGAGACACATTGGTAAAGTAATTGATCCACCGAGCTGGTAGTTACTGTTGTGTTTATTTCAAAGACCATATATGCACTGAGCCCACATTTTGATTCACAGCGCTATCATGCTTATCAGGATTAATTTTGTTGTTTCTTTTCCTCTTTCATTGAAATTTATCTTTCTGAATTAATTCTACCCCTTCCCTCTCCTTAATTCAAAACTTCTCAAGTACTTTTCCTTGCTCTTTTTCAAACTCATGGTCTTTTAAAAATTAATTATCATTACAATCCTATCCATCTATGTATCTGTCTGTCTATCTAATCTACATAATCTGTCTATCTATCATCTGTCTATCTCTATATAAAATGTTGTTGGATAACCACTTTAGAGTGCTCTTCCCTGGGGAGGAGTATTTCTCCCACTCTCGGCATTCCTTAGTTTTTGGTAGTTCTTTACGTAGGGTTGAAGTCTCATGAGTTTTTCTTATTTACGTTAGCATGTCTATTTATAGGCAGAGACTGCTTTTTTGTTTCCTGGCTGCCCAGATCCAAATAAACACACAGAAACTGTATTAATTACAATAATGTGCATCCTATTAGCTCAGGCTTCTTATTAACTAACTCCTACATCTTAAATTAACCCATTTCTATTATTTTATATTTTACCATGAGGCTATGGCTTACTGGTAAGCTTCCTGTGAATGTCTTTCTCCTTTGGCAGCTGCTTGGCATCTCCTTGACTCTGCCTACTCTCTCTATATATATCTTTGTTTCAGATTTTATGCCTGGCTTTATTTTGTTAAGCCATTGGCTGAAGTAGCTTCTTTATTAACCAATAGTAATAAAAACATCTTCATAGCATACAGAAGGGAATCCCACATCATCTCGCCTCTTCTGTCTAAATAAATGTTACTATTTTAATATAGTAACATTACATATAACAAAACAGGTATCAAACAAGAATTGCATTTACAATATTTATATCTAAATTGTCTCTTATTTTAACTAAAAAAAAAACCTACAACTATCTAGTCTTCAACTCTTCAATGACCCGAGAAGGATACAATATTATCTAAGTAAATAGGAAGTGCATTATAAGCAGCTTCCAAAACTCTAGAATTGACAGAGGCACTTGCTGCCTGGACAGTCATACAGAGTTCTTCTGCAACATTGGTGCTTCCATCTTCAGCCTAAGGTCCCATAGTATCTGACATACATTTCCACAAAGCAGGAAATTTGAAGATCTGTTCTGCCTTATAATGGCTAAGTTCATTAGTTACTTTCTTCTGTGTCCTGCAGAATGTCTGGCAGTTTTTTTTTCTGTGAAGCAGTAACCCTGAAAGATTGTTTCACCTTCTTTAGGCATGTTCTTCAGTCATTGTCTTTGTGGGTCCTACATGTCCAGTTCATACAACATACTATCAAGCAGTCCAGGCAAGATCAGTTTCTTGCCCAAATGGCTAACAAACTCTGTAAGAAGTCTCTTTGATGCCCATCATCCTCTTGAACAAGATTGATCCTGCCAGGAGATGTTTCTCATTGTCATGAAAAGTCTAAGTTCTTAAAACATTTTAAATGCTGTATTGTGTAGGTCTTTGAAATATTGACGATTACTGAAATATCTCTCTATACATCCTGAAAACTTAACATAATAGTTTTATTATTACAGATGACTATCTATTAGTCTGTATTTCTTAACTATATATTATGTTTTTAAATAAGCTACACAAACGCAATACCTTAAACAAGAGCAGAAATACATATGCATAGTGAAGCAAGTCAACCTTATATTTGTATCACTATACCACGATTCATACCAATGCAAAATATTCATCTCCACATAATATGCTCCTTTTTTTCTTAAGAAAGACCTTGATTGTGATTATTAGCAGTCTATAATCTGCCTCTTTTAGCTGAGAACAGATATTTATAAACAATATTTGGGAATTTGGGCATAATTCTCAAGACTACTTCCTGCTGATTATTGGATGAAGTATTACTAGGGTTCACAGAGACCTTTTGGGGAATCTGTTCCATCAAAACACATTAGCCTGGAAGGAATCCAGAGGTTGTCATCTTCTGTGGAAACAAAAGCAGAACCTCTTTTCCAAAGCAATGTATCCTTAGACCCAAATTTTGAGGTCCAGATACCTTTATGTTGGTTTAACTTAGCAGCCCCAGAATAAAATATTTCTCTCTTTGGTGAAAAAATTCAAGAAAACACAATAATTGACATAATCTTGACTCTCTGTGTATATTACATCTTTATGTGGCTTATTTTTCTTTACTCCTTTAATCTATGACACTCTGTATTCTTTTATATTGTTTTTATTGTCTTTTTAAAGACTTTTATTTTTCAAACCCATTTCTTTTTATAATTATCTATACTCTTTTTCCTCTCTCTCCCAATACTACATACATTTTTTTAAACGCACTGTGTCTCATTTAGAGATCTTTTATGTCTGAATCCATCCTATTGTCTATCCGAAATTCTTTTCTGACAAGGAACATTTAAAAATGGTAAGCAGTGTGGTCCTGGCAGCCATGGATGCCGGCTTAACCTCTCTCGGCCTTTCAATATAGCAGAGGTGTGCTCATTGGCTCTGTGAACTATGTTCAGTGCCCCAGCTCCAGAGATGCAGTGGGTCTATGCTGCCATTAGGCAAGTTGTAGCACTCTGAGCACAAAGTCCATTAAAGTGTTCCATAGCAGGACCTCCTGAAAGAGCCAGAGACATTCAGGCCAGTTCACACCAGGAAACCATTTTTTAAAGAAGCTGCACATCTGTTCACCACCAGCAAACAGAGTTTATCTGAATTATGTCTACCAATCAACTGTGCTTGGCTCTAGTTTTTGTGGGTCGAGAAGCCCTTTTATTTTTCTTAAGCTTTTTTTTAGGTCTTATGTGGATCCATGCCCCAGATGCTGAGCACTATTTTGCAGGCCAAGATGCTCTTTCAGTTCCTGGCTGCCTACACCCAAATAATCACACAGACACTGTATTAATTACAGTACTGTTTAGCCTATTAGTTCAGGCTTCTTATTACTAACTTACGTCTTAAATTAACCCAATTCTATTATTTTATTTTACCATAAGGCTATGGCCTACTGATAAGTTTCTGGCAAGTGTCTTTTTTCTTTGGCAGCTACATGGCGTCTCCTTGACTCTGCCTACTCTCTCTATATATCTCTGTTCAGATTTCCTGCATGGTTTTACTCTGTTAAGGTTCTATATTAACTGATGGTAGTAAAACATATTCATAGCATACAGAAGGGAATCCCACATCACCTGTTGTTGTAGCACTTGTTAAGCTCATGTTTAGGAGATCATGTTAGTAAGATTTAAGGATGTGGCTTTTGACACCATTTTACAGAAATCTTTTCCTGTTCCTCTACCATTTGGAATCTTTGCACCCACTCCTCCCAAATGATTCCTGAACCTTAGGTATAGGAGTTGTAATGTAGATATATTAGTTGGGTCTGGCTTCCAAAACTCTGCATTTTGATTACTTGTGGGTTTTTTTTGTTTGTTTTTTTTTTTTAATTTGGTACGTTTTGTAATGGTCTTTGTCTATTAAAAGAGAAAAAAATTTTTTTTGGTGGGTGATGAGGACTATCTGGGGGTATAAGGAAAAAGTATGTAGAATGCCATCAGGGATTATTCTGGTTTAGTACTTGGTAGTTAGTTATAGGTTCTCTACATATGATACATTTATTAGTCCTGGATAGTTAGCTAGGTTTTCAATAAAATGCACAAGTTCCTTCTTGTTGAGTGGTTTTTAAGTCTGTTAGACCTATTGATTACTGCCAAAATATGTGTACCACTACTTCTTCTTAAGTAGTATCAGGCAATGTTTGTTATCAACATGGTTTATAGGTGCTTTAGCTGGGTAGAACTCTTGGTTGTCTCTCTGCTTTGCAAGAGTGCATGAATGTAAGAATCTTAGGGCAACCTATCTAATGAATGAAAGCATAGCCATTCATAGGGAACACACCGAGACATAGACAATTTGAACAGAGTCAACCACGAGGCGGCAGTCGCCCTGCTAAGAGGATACTAGATGTGTTGGGTTATGTGTGCAAAGTAAGGGCTTCTCTGGGGCTGTGTTCTGTGAATAATTCTGTTTAAGTTCATAAAAGTGCAATGGAAGGATAAAACAAGAGTATCACTATTAGGTGATGAATTAGAAAATTATTTCTAGAAGGGCAGAGGGATTTTTTGAGCAAAACCTAGAGGGATAGAAAATGGGTAGAAATAAAGGGGGCAGTCTCACAAGCATATTTGTAAGACACGTATAGCTATAATGTGAACTAAATTGATCTGTAGGCTTGGAGCACACACAGGAAGATTCCTGCCTATAGCTATACTAGTAAGTTAAATCAGATTTCTTTGAGAGGAGAAGGTATCTATATCAGTAGGTTAGACAAAAGTGTTTTGCTATCAGTGCGGGAAATTCATTAGCAAGAACCATGGCTGTACATAGCAGTGACTTTCAATTACAGAGAGAAAACCCTCAGCTGTAAGTAAAGCTGTAAGACTGTAAAGTTAATGTTCTTCTTTGATAGAATAGAGAATGTCATTGTGCACATTTTCAGAGTAGTTTTTGAAACTTTTATTTTACCAACTTACATTTGCTTTTAATTATATATGTCTATAGTAAGTCATAATCTAAATATATTTCTTCATAATGATAGAAGAATGTTTTAAAGCCATCATGTTAGCATACTATAAAAATTGTCTAGTTGAAAGATTATGAGGTTTAGTCAAAGCATTTAAAAATTGGAAGAGTGGGGATGATAATGAAAAGACAGAAGCTATAGGCTTGAGAGCTTTTAAGTTTTATGGCATGAGAATAACAGAATGGTAATTATGATTTTTTAAAACAATGTTTATGTTGTCGTGTTGTGGATTGAACAGCGAGCCTTGGACATGCTAGACTAGTGCTCTACCACTTAGTTACGTCCCAACAGATGGAACCTTCGAGTTTTTCACATATTATAGAATGTCGGATGAAGATTACTAAAATGCCATATGAGGAAGAATAAGTTTCTGCAAGTCATAGCATGTCAGACAAGTACCAAAATTACAGAAGGAGCAGTTATGAAAGAATCTAAAACATCTCTACCCTTAAACATTAAAAAAAATTCATCCCTGCGGTGATCCTCATTTGGAGATGGGAAATTACAGGAAGTGGAATATAAGAGGAGAGTAACCCAGCAGCGCACCAACTTGGGAAAGAAACTAAATGAAGCTAGACATCCTCTTCTCAATACATTATTTCATTTTTTTTGTCTTAAAGGAAAAAAAGTTATTTGATGATGAAGTAAAGCCCATTGGATGATTTTGACAAAATATGGAAATATAGAAGATCGACAGAACTGTACATTATATGTAATGCATGAGACCTTAAGCCCTTGATGACATTTATCTTCTCTCGTGAGAAGAGATTTAATAAAGTAATTTATTAGGTCCCTTCTCACTCATAAAAAGAAATGTCGTAAAAGACATATTCCTTCATATATTCTCCATATATTGAGTATTAATCCTTATATTACTGACACAGTGTGGTGTGCTAAATTTTCCATGGTTACGTTTTAGAGCAAAACAAGTGTAGATTCTAGGAAAAATCTAAGATTTGGGGGACAGAAAAAAATTTAAAATTGATAGATTCTCTCACACTTCTCAATTTGGATCACCTGTCAATTTTCAGAAAGAACTGACCTTGGAAAATGAGCTGAATATCATTTCAGCTGCTTAAGTTCTGATGCCAAATAAGATATCCACTCAGTGGCAGAGAGAACACTTCACAGGAAAGGGGTCTGCTTTCTCCTACCCCATTTCCTGAGAGTGGAAAGGCAGGCAGTGATGTGAGGCAAACTCCTCTGCTTGCAGGAAAACAAGTCGATTTATAGTTTGTTGTGTAAAAGACAGGAAAGCCATCACCAATAAGGACACTGTGATAAGATGACAAGCATTCACGGTGTTCATCTCTATGTCGTAAGTAAAAGATAAGTGTTCTGGAGATAAACAAAGTTTAGACCAAAGACAAATAAGAAGACAAAGGATTTAAGGATATGCCAATTCTGGCTCACTTTATTTTAGTCAGTGAAAATGATGTGAGGTAAAATTCAAGCATTGAAGTTTTGGGTCTTGTTAGTTAGGTGTTTTTGTTCCACCTAAAATATTCACCTTTGTCTGTCATGCTCACCTGCCCGAGAGAATGGAACTGTCATATTCAATACATTTTTAGGTACATCTTCCGTTGTTTGAGACATGAACAAAATGATGTACTACAGAGCAAATATGAACTGATTTCATAAATTGACAACCAATTCCTACAATTGACACAAAGTGACAGTTCTCTTCAAAGGGAAACTGCTGACATGAGATTGGATTATTGTCCTCAAAGCTGACTTCTGTTCAGCAGCTTGGGTAAAAGAGAAAGGGTTTTAGGAAAACAGACAGATGATACAGTGTGACCAAGAGTCATAGCAAGGGATCTATACGAACAGCAGATTTCCTTGTTGAAGTCCCGGAGACTTTCTTTCTTCTTCTTGCAAGATTAAAGGCACTGCTGCTTTCCTTGGGAGTGTTGGCTTTTACCTCTGTAGCAAGAAGATTTTTTTTTCTTTTTGTCACAGGGTAATTAGCAGAAGCAATATGGCCAGTTCCTCGTTCTGTAGTGTAAGCTGGTGTACATGTTTGTAGTGTAATGAGAGATGACATCTGAGAGTTTAGTGAGGACAGTGAGTACACTGTTTCATACGGAACAGATACCCACACGGTTTAAGTTTGCATAAGCTCTTATTTAAAAGTTTGGGGAAATTGTGAAAGATTCAGAAATATATTAAAGTGAAGCTCTCTATTTTACATGGTATTATGGATAAAATTACATATATAAATATATTAAGAGCCATAAATATAATTTCCCAAATGGCTATATAGATTTTATAAAATAACAAGCAGATAAATCATATGTAAGTTACCAGTAAGTAAAAAGCAGTGAAAACATCCAAAGAAACTCTAATATAAAAACAATTGGAATATGAAAATACTAAAAGTGAACAAATGAGAATATAAAGAATAAACTTCTTCAATGCTATTAATAGGTCATTTCAATTTATGAAAAGAAACAAGACTAATGTTTAAAAACGCCCCTAACATGAGATGAGCACAAGTAGATTTTAGAAAACAACACAGAGCTACGTCAGCAAAGAGAGTCAAGCAAAGAACAACGACAGTTTAGCAATTGTGTGTGAGCTGGAGCTGGAGAGTACTTTTATTTTACCAAATGTTCCGGAAAGCATATACAAGCCATCGCTGCACGTGCAGGTGTGGAAGGAACACAGCAATGGAATAAATGTAAAAAGCTTAAATTGGGAGCTATTAAAGCGATGTGGTTTTTCTTCGTGTGCTTTGT
The DNA here is from genome assembly GCA_001685075.1 of Bramus lutescens. NCBI lineage: Eukaryota > Metazoa > Chordata > Mammalia > Rodentia > Cricetidae > Bramus > Bramus lutescens. The sequence continues at coordinate 13,741 of LOEQ01005639.1, forward strand.
TAAGCCCACCCCTCCTTTGGAAACTGAGATGGTGGTTTTCATTCGGGAAAACTAGCGGAAGAGAAGACACCAAGCAGAGAAAGTTGTTTTTGAAAGGGATCAATTAGCAGGGATAAAAAGATCTCAGTTGACATGTTTAGGGACGAGTATAGTGCTCAGCAGAACCTTCTGGAGGGACAAAACAGGAAAGTTGGCAGAACTGTAGTTAGAGAGTTTTTTGTTTGCTTTTATTCACAACAGTTTAAAATCACGCTTGAAAGTTCATCACGTAGAATTAAAGTTTGGCATAAACAAACCAACACACCAGATTTTAAGATAGATGAGAAAATCACCACTTTTTGATGAGTAGTAGAGTTGTTAAGTAGGCGGCTGTAAATCATCGAAAGAGATGGTGCTTTTCAAAGTCGTCTGGAGTCAGCACCACGGGACTTCCCAGGAAGGAGTAAGTCGGTTTGCTGCTACTTACGACGCAATTTTGCTTATCTGGTTAAAAAAGCTTGGCAAATAAGATCTTAGAATTTATTCCATAGGCCAACAGATTGAGATAAATACATGACGTGGGTCAGCAAGATGGCTCAGCAGGCAAAGGTGACTGCTGTCAAGCCTGCTGCTTTGTGTTGGATCCCTGGGACCCACAGATAAGAGGTGGGACCTGATTCCTAGGAGGTTATCCTTCAACCCACATACGCACTAGCGCATGCGTGCTAGAGGAGGCATGCACACACCCACTGCATACATAAGTAAATACATGTAATAAAATTCAAAAAAAATGTTTGATGTTGTTCTAGCAAATGTGGCTAAGGATTCAAACATAAACAGAGACAAAGGCCACAGGGCGGTAGGTAGAACACATTCTCTTTTTAGGGGAACTCTGAAACTGAGTTAGTATGGCCTCCTCCCACTGTGACACCAGAGCAGAAGAGAGACTCTGGGAATCCTATAAATAGGTGTGGGCAATCTGTACAGAATCTCCAGTGTCTGGTTTTACCTCACAGTTTCAGAGTTGCTTAGAGAAGCATGCTAGACGAGATTACAAGATACACTCCAAGAAAAATGTCTGCCAGCCACAATGACTTCCGACTCGTCAGCCAGTGCTGAAGGAAAGGACTGGCTGGCCTCAGTGATGAAGACTGAACACAGGGAAATGGAAAGCCCCCGGGGCCCTGACACTAGGCCTAGGATCATAGCTAAGTCTCTGGCAGCTGACATTACTCCCTCACCCCGCCCCCACTGCAGAAGAAGAGACAGGGAAAAAATGGGTGGGCAGAGAAATAATTTTCCCTAATACTTATTCCAGGGAGTCTGCGTTTCACCTGGAAGAACATAAATTGGAAAGTTTTCAGCATCAGGGGATGTGGGGACTTGAGAGCAAAATTAATTTCAGTTAAGGAAGAATAAAGATCATTTCTTACAGCCGTGAGTTGTAGATGTGGAAAACACTCCCCATAAAGCAGACGCCACTAAAGCCAAAATGAAAAAAACTGGGAGATTGCGAAGTGGATATGGGAGATGGAGAACAATGGGGATTTGATTTGTGTGTTTTGAAAAACTCTTTAAAGTGTCCACACAGAACATTCATATATCTTCAACAAATTCCTGAACACAAATAGGTCAAGTGTAGGCAGCCGAATAAGTGACCTCTAATGACAGTCTACAAAGTGTAAAGCCGCAAGGTGATTCTCACATCCACAAAGATGTGTTCATTAACACGGGCTGATACTAACTCAATGAAATGCAGAGTCTGGAAGTGAAAGGATATAGGAATACAGGAATACACACACACACACTCACACTGTATATGCTAATGTTCCTTTGAATTAGTGAGAGGGGAAATTGATTGTACAAAGAGAATAGACTTTTGGAGAAAATGTAGATCACTACCTATACCCAAAGTAACTCCTAGAAGAAGACATGTAAATGACTATTTTGTAATAATATTGAGGAAAGATTTCTTTTTTTGTGGCAGGATCTCACATAGCCCAGGCTGGCGTGGGACTCGTTGAGTATTGGAGGGTGACTCCTGATCCTCCTGACTCCACTTACTGTGTGCTGAGATTACTAAGGCCCCCCCCCCACCAGTTTTATGCAGGCTTGGGTCTCTAACTTGGGGCTTCACGAATGTTTGGCAAATATTCTCCTAATCAAGCTACTTCCCCAGTTTCACTTTTCTCCTTTTTCTGTTTTTCAGGATTGGGGATTGAACTTTAGGCCTCATATATGATAGGCAAGGGGAGCTATTTTAATCATGACGCCAAAGATAAAAGAACTGAAGGCCATGAAGTTGTGTTTTGTTATAGGTAACTTATTCACTTTCTAACTACTTTACCTAGAAAGTCTTGAACAGTTTAGTGTGGTGGACTAACGGTGGAAAGTCTTCTGTTTCTAATTCACTTATTCATATTGACTCTTACCCATAGGCCTGATGCTGTCTGCAGCCTTCAAGGGTCTCATTGGTTTAAAGGCAAACATTTTCATGTTGATACAGAATGTTAATTATTTAAAATCAGGCATACTTGCTGATGTCTGAAAATTTTTTTGTAGTGTCAAATATAAATGATATGAACAGATCTTTTTGTTGTTCTTACATTTAAACTATCTTCTCATGGATCATCATGGTATAATCCGGATGTGATTTACTCTCATTCCACTCTGGCTGCTAACCAGAGTGTTTGAAGTGTTTAGCTGGACAATGAGCAGGCTACACTGATTGTGGTTTTCCGTTAGCATTGAACTAGCTTTGTCAAATGTGGTCTCACCTCATTTCTCACTCCTCAGAAAAGAGATTTTTCAAAAAGGAAAATATTTAATTCAGAAGGCAATATATTCACACGTACCTTACATGGGGGGATACTGAGAGCCTCACAAAGCTTATATGTACTGCTGTGTTGCAGTGGTGAAATTGGGCAATGTGGTCAAAATTTATGTCATTTTTCTATTCTACTTTCTATTCAAAATATGTACCATAGGGAATGTTTTTCTTCTGCCATTGGCTGAATATATGGAGACACCATAGCATTCCCATTCCCATTATGATAAACTTGGTTTTCACTCTGACTCTCAGAACTGAGACTCCATATTGTTCCCAGTCCTTAGTCATGGTAGGTTCAGTGTGCGCTCTCGCTTTCAGAACAGTTTGGCAATGGTAATTGGACATTCAGTGCCCAACTTGAATGAGAACCAAGTTTTCCTCTTCTCTCAGCTGGGGTAATTCAGGTAAATGACTGATGCCTGAGAGAGGTGGCTGAGCTCATATCCTCTCTCCTTTTCTTCTTCTACCCCAGTTTGCAAAGCGGCTTCTGGGTCTTCTAGAGCCAGCACACAGAGGAGAAGGATGGGAGGAGGCATAGACGAAATGCTGTCACACTTGCCCAGACTCTGTACTGTTTGAAGTGGCCTTTGCTGATGAAGTAGCTTCTCATTACATTCCATCCTATCAGGGCACAGTCTCTAGGATTTCATGGTTACCACATCTTGGCACTGTAGACACAATTTCACATTCCTGCCCATGGTCATGTAGAACAGTATGGGAAAGGGTCGCACCCAGGCCCATAGATCCCAGTCAGGGCATCTCCTTCAAACTGCTCTGGATACTTGCTCATCTAACTCAACTGTGGCTGTTGCTATATGAGGTTGATTTCTCATATTTCACACTTCATAGAAGGGATTTGAAACTTTCAGTTTCCTCATATTTACCTTTGTATTTGAGATGGAGCGTTTAAGGAAGGTTAAATTGGATAAGCCAGTGAACTCAAGCTGAACCCTAATTACTTAGAAATATTTCGTTTTATCCAGACACGAACTGTAATTTGATCTTTAAATACAGCACATCTATCTTTCCTAAACAAGAAGCTAGGATAAAAGAATACAGCCAGGCTACTTCACTGTTTGAACGGAGGATATCTGTAATATACATAATAGAGATAGTGCACATTGTACTATTGTTTTGGAAACATTTCTATATTAAACAATAAAGACTGAAACAGCAAGGGCCAAAAACGTCAATAGTAAACAGTTTGGCTGGGGAAGAGGCTCGTTAGGTAAAGTGTGTATTGTATAGCATGAGGACCTCTGTTTGCATTATCACCATCCACATAAAAGCCAGGTCTGGTAGCAGTATCATTTCCATGCTGAGAGGCAGACACGGAAAATTCTGAGTCTTTCTGGCCAGTTGGTGTAGTTGAACAGATGAGCCCAACATCCAGTGACAGACTGACTAAAACAAGGCGAAGAGCTATCGATGAAGTAACCGGTACGAAGCCCGGGCTTTATGTAGGAGGGTCATCTGTCTATGTGTTACTTTCATTGGTTAATAAAG
>LOEQ01005639.1:42653-81093 GCA_001685075.1 Bramus lutescens
TGCCGGTAAGCCACAGTCAAGTGGCAATACACATTAATGGAGATGGGTTAAATTGATATGTGAAAGTTAGCCAATGAGGGGCTGGAGACAATGGGCCACCCAGTGTTTAAATGAATACAATTGCTGTGTGGTTATTTGGGGGCTAAGCTAGCCAGACGGCGGGGAGCCAGGTGGGTCTCAGCCTGCCGGCTCTTTGTAATACAACACTACCATAGTCTAACAGTGCTGTTTTGAAGATGGAGCTTGTAACCACGATGGACCCCAACAGAGCACAAACTTCTTCAAGACATACTTCTTTTCCACACCAGGCCACTATTATTTACTCCTTTCTGTTATTTTAGAACAACAGGTAAATGAACTCCAGGGTACAGGGAGCTAAGTTGGAAGCATTAAAAGCACCTAAATAAGAAGATAAAAGTTTGTGGAATGTTCTGGAAGCATGTATCAGATTTGCACAGAATGGCACTGAAATAGAGAGGCATTGAGTTAGCTGACATTTTGTTGTTGTTAAAATGGGCATATTTTTTTTTCCTCCGTGGGTGTGTAGAGACTGAGATGTGCAGCATTTTGACAAGTGGTGGAGATCTACTTGGGGTAGGCCGAGCGTAGAGACCATGGAACAGAAAATTTGCGGATGGCAATCAAAGGTCAATCATGAAGATAAGTCGTTTAGCATTTGAGTATTTCTCCCATGGTGCTTAAATCTGTCTAGTCAAAAGACCCTTATCAGATGTGAAAGGACAATTAAAACTATCATCCAAAGGGAAGGCCTTTCAAGAGAAGCTGAGGAAACATGTGGAAATATATAAATAAATATAACAAGTTATTTCCACTAAAGTCATGTTTCTCTAACTTATTTAATTTTTAATTATGAGTCTCTGTGTGTCCATACGCAGGTACCAGCCAAGCCAAAAGTAGGTGCTGAGTCTCTTGGAACTGGAGTTACAGGAGGTTATCAGCCTTCCATTGTGGGTGCCTAGAACTTAAGTCCTCTATGAGCAACAAGCACTCTAGGCCTTAAACTAATGCTCTAAAGGGGCTTAGGCTTCGTAATTTCTGCAAATAGGAGTTACATATGCACACTGCTGATGGATGTATTCACTCTGTCACCAAAACACGAACTACAACTCGTAGAAACCCAACCTTGCTAGGACACAAAGGACCTACAGTCACTCTTGATTATGATTTCTAAAATACACTTTCCACCAAAGTTCATATAAAATTAAAATTCAAGGTCATATAGAGCTGCCAATCAAAACAAGCACATGAGAAATACACACAGTAAACGTTTGGGAAAACAGCATAGACGTTTTCTTCTCTTATTAAAGTTTGAACAAATGGTAAGTGCTTTGGTCTCCAACAAACTGCAAAAAGAAATGACAATGAAGCTTGAAACAGTGTTTTTTTTTAAATTAGGACTGCATTCAATTCTCTTAGTCATATATTCCCCTCACCTGATCATAGCTTGTCCTCTGAAAATATTTAATCTGTAGCCTTAAACCTGAGAGTTCCTAGGGCATCTTTATTGTCATTATTTTAAGATTTGCAGGTAGAGTGAAGAAATCAACTATAGGAAAGAATAAACTAGGTTCCTCAAAGAGGTGGTAGTAAGAGAAATAAAGTAACTTAGGTGTCTGGGAAATAATTTAGCTCCTGTCCAAAGGAGGCTGAACTAATAGCATTAAAATTGAACTCTCATCTTCCCACTTAACACCACGGGCAGTGCACAGAGAGAAAGGCTGCATGAAAACATGAGAAAAAAAAACAAGATAATTTAGAGCAAAGATGTGAATGTTTCTTGTTCAATAACCGAGAAATGTCATTAAGAGAAAGAAAATAGTGGGAGTGTTCAAATAAATTTTGGAGGGATTCACATAGAGAAAAATAGTAAGAAAGAATTTAGTACCAATAGGGGAAAGGATGCTTGGTTAAAATAATCAGAGGCTCAGCAAAAATACAAATTATAAAAAGAAGTTAAGGAGAAAAGTCATTTTAGTGATGAGGAGAACAGATGGAAAATGATTTTTAATATGTAATTTTGAACATGGAATATTTTTGTATGATGATTTCAAATGCATTTTACATCGTAATGAGTTTCTGCACACCTTAGTTGGCTAAAGGAAAAATCAAAATATCAATGTTATCATCCTCCACAAAATATCTATGGAACAAACTGCTTTTCAGACTTTAAGAACCCCAAACATAACCACACTAAATAATTACAGTCTAATGGGCTGAGAACATATCATATTTAGTCACAAATTTGTTCTTTTATTCAGTTTACATCCAGCATTCAGTATTAACCTGGCATAAAAGGCCATTTATTAGAGAAGAAAAGGTAGATGAAACAGGTTAATTGGTTTCAGAGAGTTTATTAATGGAAGTAACTTGTGTGTATAAGTTGGGTAAATCAATGAATCATATTTCTAATATTTACAGGACTAAAAAACAATACTGAGACAAAATAAGTCCCTATATGTTTGTGGGCAACATATCTAAATGGTTATCAGTGACAGACATGGGTGCCATAACAAGTTCATGCTATTGTCATTGCTTGAAGTGGGTGAGAAAAAGGTACATTTCTCGACAAAAGTGACAAAATGCCTGCAAATAAAAGCAGCCACAGGATTTGAGTACCATGCCACAACAACAAAGGCCATTTAGCAAAGTAAACAGCCGGAGCTGTGAGGTAGAAAAACAAGAAAAAGACGAGCATTGGAAACAGGGTCGTGATTTGGCCAGAGTGTAAAAGTACATCTGGGCGCATTTCCAGGGCAGGTGGTTTACGAGTTCATGCACTGAAAATACTCAGCTTGGTAGGGATGCCCCACTCTACAGCTGGCAGTAGTTCTCGTTAGTGTGATGAGGAGGGGCTGTTGAGTGCTCAGGCCTATCTGGAGCATCTATATCACCCCCCTCCCCAAACCAAGCCTGAGGAAACATTGTGGAAGAGGAAGCATGGGAGGAGTCCTATGAAACTCTGCTTTCTTGGTAAAATCATTACCCTCATGAACTCACTGCAGCTCTGGTTACTCACACGGATCAAGACAACAAGATCAATTAACATACCAGAAGACAGCACTAATTGAACTCAGTGTGCTACGAAAAAAAAGTGGAGAACACATGAAGGTGAAAGAAAAAAATGTACTTAAACATACCACACACACAAATATAACACACATAAACAATATCGTGTAACACATGTGTTCCATACACAACACACTATAACATACTACACACAGTGTGCACATAAGTGTATACTACACTATACACACAAAGTACCATATACATATACATACACAGATATATGTATATATACGGTACATGATATATATGTATCAGATACACAAACCACATGCCAACACACACCATACACATAAATATATACATATCATTAAACATTAAGCCATGATGTATGTATATTTCAGAATATCAAAGATACAGATGTAAGAAAACCATAATTTTATCTATGAACTTCAAACCGAAAAACATTTCATCAGAAGGTGCTGAAGTAATATGCAAAACTCCAATTGGCAAAACAAATTAGAATAAAGGGAAAAACAGGAAATCAGTACACAGAAGGAAACAACAGCACATTGAAAGCAGGGCATTTAGGAAGGTAGGAAAATGAACCTAGTAGACAGTAATACAAAAAAAGTTATACATATGAGAATGAACAAATCAGAAGATCTAAAAGGACTAAATTGGAAGGTACATGAAAAACGTTTAGCATAAACATTACAAGATAGGGTTAAATATGAGAAATAATGCCTTTTATAAAAAGAGTCGTAGTGACAGGAGAATAAAGGAGAAATAACAAGTAAAGACAGAGAGAGAGAATATGCTGTATTTTAAAAATTAAAGCTATCAATTAAAAAATCAAAAGATCATTTTTACATACCAGAGAAAAATAATTAAATGTATATACATCATGAATAAAGGAAAAGTTTAAGTGAATGTATGGAGAAAATAAGGAGGATACATCTAACAGAAAGACAATTCTCAGTCGCACAATTCTTAGCAGCAAGAGATGCCAAGAGGAAAGGAGCAATAACTTCAAGTGATCCAGCTAAATTTTGAAGTGTGAATAAAAAATGCACACTTGCATATTTATAGACTATAGCATTTACCACTCACTGACCTTCCTCCAGCAAGCAGGCTACCAAGAGACTATTGATACTTCAACAATAAAAAGATAGTTAACTGTTCTTATTCAATAACACAGCCACGTGAATATAAACTACACACTAGACATTGTCTTGTGCAGAGGAGAGAATGGTCAAAGCAAAGAAAAACAAAGTTCCAACCTCCAGTTATGACAATGCTTTCATTCACTTTGTGGGTGGTGAACATAGAAAGTCACATTCTCAAACCTCAAATGATGAACGGTGTAAGACTAATAAAAGTGCTTGAAGCAACATATAATGTCCAGAGAGCATTTTTATCTGAAACAGACATTGCAAGATCTACAAATCAGTGACATTTGTAAAGCCATGGTGGATGTGGGGGTGTAAGCAATGAGAACATTTGAGGGAAGTGAACTCGACAGAGGAAAATACCCAAGCCCAAAGGCTTACTTATGTATGTTTGAAGAACAATGATAAAATCAGAAAGGTGTATGAACAAAAGAACACAAGGAGATGAAGCCAGAAAGAGGGCAGCTGCTGCAAGAATTTGTAAGCTACCATTACACTTTGGACTGTATTGTGTGTGTGGGGTGTGTGTGTGTGTGTGTGTGTGTGTGTGTGTTGCAAAGCTGCTTGAGTGACATGACCACTACATTTGCCAAAGAAAATTCTGGTGGCTGCGTTATGAATAGACTGAGAGAGCAAAGGAATAAGTCATTTCAAAAACACTGGAGCAGTCTAGGTGATAATAGCTTGACCAGGAAGCTAAGTTAAACAAAATGACAAATACATGGATTTGGACATATGTGAAGGCAGAGACAAAGGCATTTGAAGCTCAGAAGTCTAGTGTGGGGTGCTTGCAACAGTACTGATATGACTCAGTAAAATGATTCCAAGGTAGCAGTTTGGAAAACACTTGAATGACAGTTTCAGTTCAGGCCAGAGCTCCTCTGTCAGATCAAAAGTGTTTGTACTTGTGAATACTGGAAATCCATTTACACCGTAATTTGTCTGTCTGAAGAGTTACTTTTGGTGCTGTAGTGGGTCTAACAATACTTGGAAAAGATGGATTGTGGCTCCAACTTGTTGGAGTACTTCAAATTATAGAAGGAAATTCAGACTCACATGCAGATTATGGAGCTTAAAAACGGTGAGTCCATGAACTGGAAGAGGTAAGGGAAGGTCTAAAGGAAGGGCAGTGAAGTCCTAGGGCTATTCCGATAAGACATAAATAGGAAACTTGGGCTAAAATGACTCTAAAACTCAGCTCTAGCAAAGAAGGAAAAAACAGCTAGCAAATGAGACACTAGTCATTGGGGTTTAATTCAGGGTCAAAACTCAAATATTTGGTAATGAAGTTCTGCCTACAGATCATGAACAAGTGGGAAAACTGGGAATCATAGTTTTCATAGTTATGAAGATCATCCATATTACTGCGGAAAAATATAGATTATTTTTCTCACGAATGTGAGTAGTAGCAATCAAGATAGCTACGTAGCAGTTCTACAAAAACAACACAGCATTAGGGTTTTTGTAACCATTGCCTTTAATGCAACTAAAAGAGTTTGTGGTTTGTTTATGAGGTTGCTTGCACACAACATTCCCATCTGCATTGCAGGTGGCAAAGAGAAGGAAAGGCTGTTGATACAGCAAGCCTTAACAGATTTATTTACCTTCAGATAATTTTTGATTGAATCACATGACCAAACCGAGTTAAAATGGAGCCTGGGACGTATCTTTTGTCTGAGTGCACTGCTATAAGTCAAAATTTTATTAGTAAGTCAGAGGAGATAAATAGGACATGCATACAACAAGCAACTTCAATTCTCTACTGGAGCAGGTTATCAAAACGGAAACTAACTCAAGCAAGACTAATTTAGGAACAAAGATAAACATTGATTTTGTTTATAGCAGAGGCAGGAAGGACAAAAGAAATGAAACAAAGGAAGAGAGCGAGGGATAGATGATAGCGCTAGAAATATTTGATCAGTTAAAAAATACAAAGTGACCGAGGAGTAACTCTATCACATGTTGTAACCAGGGAAAGTATGTAATGGTTTAATATGTATTTTAATTTGATATTTGTATTTTAGGCTCCCATGGTCTTTATTATCCCTGTACCTCCTGGACTTTTGGAAAATTTTCATTAAGTCATGCCTTCTAGTTCTAGTCAATGAATCTATCCACATTGACTCCTACCATTTAAAGCTAATGAAGTCATGTAGTAGAATTCACCACTGATTCAGAAAACAAGCCTTATAACAATAGCCTTTGGAGCAGTATCTTCAGCCTTAGTGTTTCTTGAGCACACTTTCTAGTTGCAGGTCTTGTTCTTCACAGCCTGTGCAGTATGTGCTTCTGAGTACAGGATCACAATGACATCTCCTATCTGCTTTAGACTGGCAGGATTTCTGCACTGGGCTGTATCTCCTATAAGAATACTAGGGACCTCAGATGCAGCTTGAAATCATGAGAGTTCCTGATAGAGTGACTAGAGACTCAGGGAGCTCTTTTAGGATCAAACACTTAGACAAGGAGCAAGGGGATAATTTGTATAAGACTGATCCCCAGGAGCTTCCATTTAAGAGAGGAAATGGACCCCCTTACTGGCCTCCTCAGCACCCACAAAAGCTCACTCCTCAAGACAGTCAATATTGATCAATAGCATGGTTTAGATCCCAGACCTAGCCATGAGTATTAATGTAATGCATTACTTCTTTTGCTTGCTTTTTTTTCCCCCAACAGCTTATCCTTCTGTTCAACTGTTATGGCAACTAGCTAATCTTTAGTCACGTAGCCTCAAGATCCCATAAGCCTTGGGTTTTTGGAAGACTTCACCTGACTTTATGCAAGCATGTGCGCTGCCACAAAACAATGGTAGATGGGTGCACTCGCTTGTGAATGAATGGTCTCTGGGTTTTTCATTGCTGCAATAGGATTGGTATAATTTGATGTTTGGATGTTTGGAGGACTGTTCCTGATCTTGCATACGGTTCCAGATTTGCTTACTTGCTGGACTCCAGACGTCATGTGCATTGAAGTTCCCAGTATTCCTATAAGAGATCCATCCAGTATACAAATCATGCACAGTAAAAGCAGTTAGGTGGTACCATTGTGATTCAGTACTCAGAAGCACACACTGAGCAGGCTATGAAGATGAACAAGATCAGCAACTAGGTACCGTGTCCAAGAAACACTTGGCTGAAGACACTGCTCCCAAGACAATTGAAGCAAATGTAAATCTTGTTCTCTGAAGGAGTGATGAATTCTACTGCTTTTATTTGGTTTCATTTAATTAGTTTTTGTATCTAAGTTTATATCTGGTCTTTACTAGTAAATAAACAATACACACATAGAATTCTTACATATAAAGCCTCACATGGAATGCAGAAAAGAAGTTATTTATTTTATTTAAGGACATTTTATGCAAATACATCTATGTTGACTTTGTGTATTTTATCCAACCACCACAGCCCTTTGATGAACTGGTTACAAGAGTCTCTGTCTTCATAGACAAAGGAAATAAAAATTAAGAAACATAAGTCAAATTCTCCAAGTAGAAAACGCTATAGGTTGGGGTTCCAATGCTAGAGTAACAACCTCCACCTGTTCAGAATGGCATGAAGGAATCATGGTGTCAGACACTACCATAGTCACAAACATAGAAATTGGCATACTAAAAGTGGAGCAAAGTGAGTGACAATGACCCTATTTAAAAGAGCATCCCAAACAACAATGGGTAATACTTTAATCCAAAGACTTCCAAAGGAAGCACATGACCATACCGTTGACTTGTTTGCTCTCTCTATACATATTCAGTATTTTACTGTCAATACCTACCTTCTTTATGGGGCTGCACCAAAAGAGTTATCCATTTGATGTTGATGCGAAACATTTTTCACCCCTGGAATCTTGGGTTCTGTGTACTCCCTATGAGTTTTACTTGTCAATCAGCTAGTTATTTTCTATGCTCATATTTCTCTATATGACCTTGTTAAATATGGTTAGCATTGGCCACCTCAAGCTTTGAATATCCTGATTTAGAGTCTTCTCACACAATTGGATGGATTTATTAGGTATATATATATATATTGCCTTCTGTCCTATTGCAGGAGACGGCTTATGACAATGTTTCTTAACTGGTGGGTAGTGAACCCTTTGGGAGTCAAATGACCCTTTCACAGGGATCACCTAAGATCCTCAGAAAACACAAAATATTTACATTGCAATTCATAACAGTAGCAAAATTACAGTTGTGGAGCATCAATGAAAATAATTTTATGATTGAGGTCACTGCGTGAGGAACTGTGTTAAAGAGTCACAGCATTAGAAAGGGTGAGAAGCACTGGTTTATGAAATAATTGATACTAAATAAAGTTACTGCTTTCTCAGTAGTTTTTTTTAGACAGTTCCTTAATTGCTTTTCTAATTTAATCTGAGACTGTTGCCAGTGGCAGTGGGATTGTTCCATTGTATCGCCTCTTTAAATTGAATGGAGAACAATTGGATCAAGTCACATGCTGAAACTTTCTGTATTTTTGTGGTATTCTAAACTATATTTGAACTTGCTATAGCAGAGAGAGTATGCCATTTTCAAAAAACAACTCTGATTCAGTCCTTCTACCATCTTCAGAGTGCTCTGTCTTTCTGTGCTGATTTCATTATCTCACCTTATAAAATGATGCAATTATTTCAGGGCACACTGCTAACAAACACATTTGGGAACAAATACAGCTTATTCTTGATAGTAATTAACTATTGGACTCTTAACTGACAAGATATTGCCATAAGTGTTCAACATTTTCATACACAAGGCAGTATCTTCTTAGAGCAGTTAGCATTGGTCAGTTAAGGAGAGTGACTAAAATGAGTTCACCAAGAAACACTTCTTACACTGTCTATCTTGGGAGCTATAATTATTTTAAAATATTTTCAAGATGTGTATGAAATACATAGATATAAATAAGAGCTACAAATTCAAAACTTTGAAATGTCTTTCTTTGTTTCTTATTTAATAAAGCCTAATCTCATTAGAATTAATCTTGATGCAAAAATTAGTTTAGTGTGTATATTTCCTTCCATTATTATTAAAGTTTTATTTAAAACATTTTCTTAGTACAAATACTGCTATTAGTAGTTAATGTATGTTGCACACTTGTTCTCCAGGCTGAGTACTCTATGTGAAGTAACTTATACAACACTTCACACATCCCATAGTAAGAGGTATTATCATTTGCCTTTTATTAAGGGAAAAATAGTTTTGAGATGCTGGATTAGCATCTTATTTATAGTCTTAGATTTAGTATAGATTAGTAATGAATATATCTAACGCCAAAGCTTGTGATCATAACCCCTGAGCTCATGTTTTCAACACATTTATTAACTTTGTTCTGCTTCCAATAACTTGCTCAAATTATATAAATATATTTCATTTATGTAAATATGAAAGGGAATATCATAGTTTGAAGTAATGACTTGAGAGGCCAATTGTTTACTCATTAATAGGCCTCATTTATGGCATTGAGACTAATATATATATATATACACATACATACAGTATTCAGACTTTACATTTTAATCTATGGTCTAGAAGATAAGAAGCCATGTTTACTTTAATATCAACCATATTTTCTTATAGTGTAGCATCTGATTCAAAAAATATTTACTGATGAAGAAATTATTTTCCAGTGTAACATGAAAGCTTTCCATTGATGGAATAACATCTAGTGCATGGAAAATTTGGAATGGAACATCAAATAATTTTTAGTGTCTATTGATATCCTCTATTTAATATTTTGGAGTTTGTTATGAAAGGTTCAGATAGACTTTCTTCAAGTGTTATAAAATTTCTTTATTAGGATATGATAACATAGTCCAGGCGGTGGTGGTGAACACCTTTAATCCCTACACTCAGGAGGCAGAGACAAGTGGATCTCTGTGAGTTCAAGCCAACCTGGTCTACAAGTGCTAGTTTCAGGATAGGCTCCAAAGCTACAGAGAAACCCTGTCTCGAAAAACCAAAAAAAAAAATATATATATGATAATATAGATAGTGTATCTAAAGGTTATTTCCTTTAAAGCAACTGGAGGCTAAATAAGCATAAATACAGTGTGCTTTTGTCAAAGCAGTTGATTAATCATGTGAATTTATTTCATAAAACTGTTCAGTGACTGCTCAAAGCCAACATCATTCAGAATATTAAAGGTTATCCAATGTGCATAGCATATTAACATCACACACTCCTTAGGTAATTATTATTCTCTGTTGTGAAATGTCCTAACTCACGGTTGATAAACTTGGAAATCTGTCAGTCAACTTCCAGCAGTTGGTCAAATTAGGATAGCTTAAAGAAAATGTAATAAAGGGGTCATTTGCAAAGGTGTGTCTAGGGTTTAGGAAACCACATGAAATCCAAACAAATATTTTTCAAATTAAAAGAGTCCTTTAAAAACTGTGCTCCAATACTTAAATTTTGTGTTTGTAAAATGTTTGAGAAAATAAGGTTGGTAAACCTCTTTGGAAGGTATTATTTTCGAAGTGGAAAATAGAATTTAAGGATTTTTTTTCAAGTTCTTTATACTAAATTTGTATTTATTTTTAAACTGAAAAGCATTGTACATATTTTGGTGTAGATCATGATACTTTAAAATATGAATACATTATGGTATGGCTAAATCAAGCTAATTAGCATTTGCATTGCTTCATGCACTTATTTATTTGTGGTGTGAATACTTAAAATCACTAATATTTATGGAAAAATAACAAATTCCTGCCTAATCCACAAGGTTGCTATAGGATTAAATAAAATATTAAATAAATGTCTATGAAAATGCTATGCAAATGTAAGTTGCCTTTTTTTAAGGGAAGAAAACAACCTTGTAATTATGCTCTTCATTTTTCCTTCTTTCATTGACATTTCCCAGAATACACAATGCTGTCTTTCTAATGATCCAGTTAAAATGCAATCAAATAATTATGATATGATGTGATAAGTGTGAGAGATTAATTCTGCATCCAGGAGGGGGATGGGCAAGGTTCCAGAGAGCAGATAGCATGCGTCGGACCTTGACTATGGCCAAGAAGAGGATTTCAGCAAAAGGAAGGAAAGTAGACAAGGAAGGATGTCACAGCTTTATTGAGTTGGGAATGAGGGAAGCCAGTCAGGATTGCAAGGTAAAGAAAGGATGTGCGGAACAGGCGATGGTAGGAGATGAAGCTGAAACAAAAGCATTATCAGTCAGGGATCTACAGAGGAGCAGACCAGTGTGAACATAACTAATTCAAATGTTCATAATTAATATATGTGTATTTGACAAATATTGTGTACAGACACACACACAGACACACAGACACACACACACACACACACACACACACATATATATATATATAT
This sequence comes from Bramus lutescens, assembly GCA_001685075.1. Taxonomy (NCBI): domain Eukaryota; kingdom Metazoa; phylum Chordata; class Mammalia; order Rodentia; family Cricetidae; genus Bramus; species Bramus lutescens. The sequence continues at coordinate 54,175 of LOEQ01005639.1, forward strand.
TAATTATTGGAATTGACTCAGAAAGTTAGAGAGGATGAGAAATGCCAGGACAGTATGTTGGAGACCCAGGAAAGCTGATGTTATAATCCAGTCTAATGTGGAAAATCTCAGAACAGATGGAGGCACACATGCTAATGGTAAGTTTTGGTCTGAGTCAGAAATTCTGAGCACAAGGAGCACCAATAACCAACCCCTGAAAATGATGACACCTAAGGTCAAAGAGGATGAAAATCTTCTTTTGCCATTGTGTTCTACTCAGGCCTTCTGTGGCTTAAGTGATGGCCATACACAACGCAAGTGTGACCTTTACCCCGTCCATAAATTCAAATACTTATTTCTTCTGAAATCGCTTTCAGACAATGCAGGAGCAATGTTTTACATACAGTCTGGGCAACTTTAAGCCCCATCAAATTAATGTACAAATTAGAGATCCTGGAAACACTGTATTAAATTAAGATGCCCCCCATACACTAATCTTAGTGAAGTTTGTTTTTATTTATTTATTTGGATGGATAGTAACACTTTTAAATCTGATCTTCATGGTGGAATTCCCAGGGGAGCTTTTTAAAAATTACTAAGCCCAGGACCAATTAAACCAGAATCTCTGGGAATGAGTATCAGGCATAGTTTTCTTTCTTTCTCTTTTTAAATGATCCCTAGGTGATTTTAATATGCAGCTTATAATCAGAACCTGTACAGCAGAATGAATAAGAAGACGTGGCACGGTCTTCAGTCAAGATTTATTTCCTGGAGCACGAGGCCTACAAGCCAGCTGCCTGTGCACTCACCCTGCGGCAGACTTCCTGTGCAATGCCCAGGTCGGACTTTAAACTGCACCCTTTCCTAGGTCCAAAACATAAGCTTTGTAGGAAATCCTTTATTTTACTTAATGTCAACAGAATGCATTGAGTACGAAAATCTCTTAGTCATTTTCACGTCTCCTCTTCCACAATTACCACATTTTTCCTCTTTTTCCTAATCACTCACCCAGGCAGCCTCGTTTCTCCCATCATATTTTCTTGTCTGAGGCCAGGCCTCTATTTCCCCTTAGCTGGACAGTCGCTGGAATGCCAGCCAGAATTTTGTCCCATTCCATTCACTTTTCTAGATAATTGCCCCAATGACCTTTAAAATATATAGATCTACAAGTCACTCTAATATTGAGCACCCTGTGATATTTTCTTTTATCTGAAAACTAAGAACATCTCATTCTGGGCTCCTCGTTTCTTTCCTTTTATTTATTTATTTATTTTTTTTTTTTGCTCTGCTCACTGAGGTGACCACACCTGCTGTTTGTCTTTCGCGGCTGAGCTCACTCTGTGCACCTGACCCTTGTCACCAGGACAGTTCAGTGCTATCTTCAGTAGCCCTCCGGTCACTGACACCTGCCTCTCTGAATCAAGAGGCATCTGGGGCTCCTTATCAAGATGTGCTGGACTGTATTTTAACTACTACTTTCATTTAAGAGTTTCCTCACACGCTACAGGTTATGGTACCAGGAAACAGCCTTTCTTATCGTTATATTCTCAAAGTGTGAATCAGTTAGTGACAAAGTGCAGACTTTGAATGTTTGTTGCTTGAAAGAATAGGGATGCTAACCTTGGGAGTGTGACGACACAATGAGGTATGACAGGCAAATCCTTTCCTCAGAAGTTTGCAGTCTTCTCGGAAGCAGACGGGTAAGCATGATGTGAGAACCACATTGGGTTTGTTCCAAAAGTTACATATCCACAGAGCTGTCCTCACAGACAGAGCCTTCTCTGCTTCTTTGCCTGGTGCCACCCAGGACCAACTGGACATCTTAGGTAGTCCCTGTTTCTAGGGGTAACTGCATTCTGACTCGATCTATTTCCCATCTAATTAATAGGGAACATATTTTTGTAGATGCCAACCTCACTGGAAATATATAAATACCACATGAGCCTGCAAATTTAGGACATGATTTTCACTTGCAGCTGATGAAACCAGCTGGAAAGTGAGGAAACAACAGAGACAACTTTTAGTGCCTTAGTGGATTAATTTTGAGGGATGATTTGTATGACACTGAAGTATCTGGAAATTGAGATGAGGTAGCACAGGGGTTCTCAATATGTGGGCTATAAACCCTTTCATAGGGGTTGCCTAAGACCACCAGAAAACACAGATATTTGCATTATGATTTAAAACAGTAGCAAAATTACATTTACAAAATAGAAACAAAAATAATTTTATGGCTGGGAGTCACCACACCATGAGGAATTGTATTAAAGGGTTACTGCATTAGGGAGTCTGAGAACCACTAAGGTAGAAGAAGAGATTTGGGAAAGTAGAAAGTACCATGTAAATGTATCCTTATTCTACATAGTTAGGAATTAATCTGCTATTCAGTATACTGGCAACTAAAACCTTTTTAGATGCCTTGGATTGCAATGTAAACATCCAATATCCAAGAATAAATATATATATACAATAAAAAAAATATCCAGAAAAAATGTAAGAAAAAATGTTTCTATTCCAACTGGAATAGTCCTTAGATTATTATTATACTTTTATAATAATTAATGCTTATTTGTTCTTAGCTGAAGAGGTTGTTACTGTGTTCTTCATCTAGAAGTGACACATGATCAACACACAAGCTTTATGTAGATTTGTTTACAGTCTCAGGAAATAGACTGCGGCCCTAGATAACTTACTAAGGCAGAAGGCAAGGTTAGAACATAACCTTGATCTTTATTTATGTTAGGATTTCCTGACCATTCCCCCTTCTGTGAACATTTATAAGGATTTACATTTATGTTTTGTTACTATGACTAAAGAACTAGTATTCAATTTTCAACTTTTGGCTTCTGGAGCTGAGATACAGGTAAGGCAGGTAGCTGCCAAATCAACCAATAAATAGAGTTAACAGGCCACATTACTGTGTTCATCTTTGCAAAACTGACAACAAAGAAATCTGTAGACTTATATGCTTTTATCATCTATGATTCTGTGTTGCCCAGTATTGTTATGTTTATATTCTGGGAACTCATACATTTAAATGCCATTCTGGCTTATAGCAATGTTTTTAATGACCAATTATTTAACAATGAGTCTTCATGTTTCCTTGGGATATACATTCAGACTCTTGGAAAGTGAATCTCTAGGTAACTGTGAATGTGGAAGTAAGGCAGCTGATGTCTGAGGACTTGAGAAAGTGGCATCTCGCTCTGGCTGCAAATATGTTATTATTGTTCAAACCAAGCATTTAATCAGCAGGAATTTAAAATCATATTCACGAGAGAATGTGTACCAATGAGGAACAGAAGCACTGAACTATGATTGGCCAAGGTATTAATTTATATTTATTTAGTGCCAGCTAACACATTTTGTTATGGTGCACAGATATGCTTTAGTGATAGTCAATACAATGCTTGCTCTACTATAATAAGTGAGTATATAAAATTCATCAAAATTAGAACATGTTAAATATATTTTATATAGAATTTTAAATTAACCTTTTATTTCCAATTTTATGTATTTATTTCAGAACAAAAACTGTAAAATAATAGCAAAAGAACAGACTGCTGTCACTGACTTGTATTAGCCAGGAATGAGAACCCTTACCCAGTTGGGTTAGATCATGACTTGGGAATATTAATAAAAGGGTTTTTAGCTACACACTGTTCAAAAATCTCTGTAGATTTTAAAAATATTTATATTACCTTACTTTGAAGCATTCTATATTATATTTTTATTACAATAGCTATTATAGGTTATGTATGAATGGCTTCAAATATAAGTATTAATGGTGGATGTAGCTAAACTGAAATACAGTTTTCTGTATGTGTTCCCATTTGCAAACACACACCTCTAAATAGATATAGCTATTTTTATTTCTCCTTTTGTCATCTTGGTGCAGTTTTACTTTCCAATTCATACTAAGAAAAGCCCATCTTTAGGTTGTGATTTGTTCTTAATTCTGAGCATCTCACTAGTTAACACATAAAGAATCATAACCTCTCCATTATGGGTTAAACATGGAGATGTCAGCACAGACAAGTGGCATTTCACAGCTTCTGAAATCAACCACAATTTTATTTTTTAATATTCACCTCTCATCTAACTCATAACAATGCCCCATGGAAGTGTCCCTGGTACTGCAATTCACTTTGGTGCTATGCATGGCTGTAACTTTGGAAAGCAGTAATTTCATTGCTAAATGGCAAATCAGCGGGGTTATCTTTGTGACCCTTTTCTTCCATCTTCCAAGGCCAGTCTATCTTGTGCATGACACTTGATCAGTGAAAGATCCAAATAAGACTTTTCAACTCTTCAGCATGACTGACATGAACATGATAATGTGATATTCTTCATCCTGCACTTTCAACCCTATGGATGAGATTCCGCTGGACATCATGCAGGTGATGTATGAGAGGATGATCTCATTAATTCATCAATGACTGAATGCTGTGTTGTTTAAAAGTATCGGCTTGCTTACATGTTTAGGTCACATTTCTAAAGTAAAATATACAGTGCTGTAGGAAGAAAAATTTGAGAAACCTGGGAACGCTAAGCAGAAATATTTTCAGTCAAATAAAAAAATGTCCATTTCTAAAAAAAATCTTGTCATTTCAAACATGGATATGTGGTTTGCCTGTGCTTCCCAGAGAGGAGGATTTTGTCATTGCTGAGACCCCTTTCTGAGCTGAGCATGCCACCTAGGAATCTGATGCTCCAACTTAACTGGTCAATTATTAAAGGAAAATTCAGTAAGGTGAAAGGAAGAAATCACCAAACATCTATTTGGACAAGTGTTAACGTTTTTAACCAAACAAGCAAAACATTGTCCTACTGTCAGGACTCTTGTTTCTGGTATTTCAAAAAATATACTAAGGAGCACTACAGCTTTACATAAATCAATGAGAGCGGCTAACACATAAATCCCGAACCACCAAATAAGTGTGCACCGTGATCAGAAATCAAAGCGTTATGTGTGTCTTTAAGCTAAGTGGACATGGTGATAGAGTAGCATCAATCAATTTTTAGAGTTGAACTCTAAAAATTAGCTGAAATGTGTTTTATCAAATTCTCCACCTCTAAAATATTTTACTCCCAAGAAAATGTTTTAGGATAAAACATCAGGCTCTCTTTTGCAAGGTCTGGATATGTTGAGTATTTGTTCTTATTTATATTAGCCTTTTGCTCTTTAAGCACTGCTACAGGGGTATTATCAGATTGCAGAGAGTGATTGAGTGTGTGTTAGTGCATGCATGCCTGTGTGTATTGTTGCATGGGTATTTGTAATTATTCTTCTATTTCTAAGAAGTCAGGTGATTTAGCAATATAGCTTTTTATGCTCCCACATTTTACAAAATACCAAAATCTAATTGTTCTTTGCAAACCTGATCTTGCTCATATTATCCCACTCATTTATGACCATGTCTAATCTGTTTGGACCTTTTGGGTCCTAACATCTTTACAAAAGGAAATGTTACTTAAGTGACAGCTTCATTTCTATATGCTGGTAAATTATCAAGTGAGAAAAGATGAAGATAAAGTAAATAAACATTACGATGTTGTTTGGTTAAAAATGCTTAGTTCTGTTTACTCATTCAAATTAATGGAAATTTTTAATAAATTTAATGGAAATTAAAAGGTGCCACTGACTCATTTAGTGCTCTTTAACACTGACTTACTGGGAGGTTTCCTGTTCTCACATTACAACACACACACACACGCACGCGCACACACACACACACACACACACACACATGCACACACACACAGAGGCATGCACCATGCTCAGTTACTATTTATATACTATCATCTGCCAGGCTCTTTCAAATTTCTGTTTTGCATCAAAGACAAAGCCTTCCTCCCTCTGATGCTCATTGAGGGTTCCCTGATACAGGAACATAATTAACTCTTTCCTGGCTTAATTTCTGCATTTTAAAATGCAGGCAGATATGACAAAAGTGAAGCACTCAACCCACAGGGTGGCCATTAACTGCACTCCGCTCCTGTATGTTCTCAATTCAGACCACAATTACTGTCAGGGAATGGCCCGGGAAGCTCCTTCATGTCCGCAAACAGGAATGCTATTCATTAAAGAGCACTTTCAATAAAATACAATCTCTATTTTTTAATGAATATTTGAGAAAGAAAATACAATCTTGGGTTCGGCAGCCTGCAAGATGGTTATTATTCTTTTAATAACGTAGACCGTCTCATGTACATACACTGACAGTTGTAGGAGAAGGAACCAGAAATGAGATGGCGGGCTTTAACTCCGAGGAAATGAAAAAGCAGAGCCACTGTAAACTAAGTCAAGGTTAAATAAGGATTTCCTGGAAGCGCCTACAGCAGCCATGGCTTGCTTTGGGTTTTATTGATGTCCCAAGGATGGTGGATTCTACTTAAATCTTTGAAACCCAGTTAAATAGAAGAACAAGAGGCACTTTAGAAACTGAAAAACACTATTAGGCTTTTCTAAGACCTGCACTTTCTTCACAAATTTACAACTCTGATCCTAGTTCTTTTCTGCTTAATGCATTTTTAGTTTTAATGATCATTAGTTTTGCACTTTTAGATTGCTGGCTCTGATAAAAACGACTTGTTACAGCTTTCTGAAAAAATGAAATCAGTGTTGTCATTAATGCTCAAGAAAAATGTCTACAGCCTTTTCTCTTTAGTAAACTTTAACCGTGAATCAGTACTAATAAAAACAAAAGCAAGAAGAGCGCTGTACTGCGTACATGAGCACACAAGCCACGCACAGGCACATAAGAATACGCATGTATTTGTAGCAACGAGCCAGGAGAAGGGTTAAATGCCTAAGCAGGTCACTCTGATGGCAGTGAAGTCCAGGGACTTGCCAGACGCTCCAGAGAGCAAAAGCACTCCACAGAGGGTGTTTCCGCTTTCACAAAAACATCCCAGGAATTCTGCTCTTCAAACAAACCTTCCATTGAAGACCTAAATTGTACTTTCCAGGAAACAATTGGGTCACAGTTCTTCAAAGGAGTGACAAAATAGTCAGAATTAAAACACCAAAGCATAAGCTGTCTAGATTTAAAATGCGCCATCCATTAAAAAGAAAAGATAAAATATTAATTTAGCCTTTAAAGGCCCAGATTCGCAGTGGGTTGAACAAAATCAACCCAACTCTCCACAAAAGAAACCAACCGCAGGTTTCCCAGTTATCATCAGCATCCTGGTATTAGTCTCCGCTCATAGAACGATGGCTAATTTTAAAGGAAGTTCCCTGAAAACAAATCCTTGATCCGAGGTTGGCTTTTCCGTTTGGCTGCCCGTGGAGAGCGTGAATAGACGCTATACTGACCAAATGTTTGGGAATAGGGGAATAGGAGACACGCCTTTCAACATCTCATAAAGCAAGGCTGTTTTTCCTCTTGCCCACCAGTGTCAAAGGGAAAAGAGTAGAATTACAGAGACAGCATTTTGCCCGGGTGTGCCAGTCACGCATGGAGTAAAAGGCATTATCCTTTAAACAATTTGGGAGTGGATGCCGTTAATAGGTAGGACAGATAGTTACAAAGTCCTGATTAACTACAAAGCGCAGAGACATGAGCAAACTTGTTATGTGGTGAAAGGGAACAGACAGAGGCGATTATTTACCATTCTGGGGACCCAGTCGGAGACGAGCTAGGAGGTTCTGCACAGCAACATTGCCCTCTTTTGGTAAAACAGGGCACAGTGTGTTTACCTCAGTCTCAGGTGAAAGCATTTCTTCAGGACACAGAAATTTTCCACAGCAAGAAAAAAACGACACAAACTAAGATAGAACAGAAATGGAGTGGGGAGGTGAATGCTTTTGTGTCCAGAAGATTGACCACAGTCTCCCCAACAGTTAGGCGACCGGACGTGCTAACAAAGAAACCTCTAGACTCAGTCTTTCTGTGATCCCTTTTTCAGCGATGGTGGGGATTATTTACTCCTTAATTTATCCTTGACAGTTTCAAGCCTTCTCCAATAAAATCAGAATCACGTAGGACTCAGAATGTGACCAAATAAAACAAGACCTAATTCTTTTCACGCCCCCAGTGCTTCAATATGGAGGGAGTCTGTCTGCACTGTAAACTGGAGTCACTGAATAGAGCCCCGTCAGCGAGCATGGCACTTTGTGCTTTCTGGTTCTAATGACTCTGCTGTGATTTAGGGCAGCAAAGGGAAGGGGCTTGATTACATCAACAAAGGGAGAAAGCACTGCCAAGACAAGACACAAAGTTAACATAATTACTTTTATTCACGTGGAAGGTGCCCGCGCCACTCCTTCAATCAGACTGATTTCAGCCTGGTCACTATTTCCAATCTCCTTTCTCTTGTAAGAGGCCTTTCCTTGCCAAATCATTGTTATGCGAATTTTCTAATTAAACATTTGGGTATCTAGAGATGATCAGTGCTAAGGCAGATGCTTCAAGACAGTTAGAAGGAGACCAGTAAACATGTGACCTTTGCTGATTTACAGGCTTAACGTTTTTGAAGGAAGGTCTTTTAATGATTGTGGTCCTTTTAGATACTGGGGCGAAGTAAGTTCCTTATCTTTCTTTAACAGTTTGGGGTACCATTTACTTCACAAAAGGAGGGTGAACATTGAGTACCATTGTTTTTCATTGAATCCTCACTAAATAAAAGGTCAGTTAAGATGAGAGCACTTCCCTGCCAGTGAAGATCTAACTGTAAATTAAATCCTTCCATTCTTGAGGGGAGAGATGTAGCTCACATCTGTATTTGTAAGCTGTGTTTTTGTTTTCTTTCCTCTCTCGTGATTTATAATGTCTACTTCATCACGTTAGCATCATATTCAAAGTGGAATTTTAAAAGTATTGAAATTTAATGTTTAGCTCTGAATTTTTTCGAAAGATTTATTTGCAAAACAAAACAAAAACAAAAACAAAAAATGCTTGATTTGCTACACTAGCGGTGAACAGTTCTACACAAAATTTCTGAGAAACCACGTTGCTAACTTTTTAAACAATTTTGACTCTCTTAAGTTAGTTGCCGCTCTTCTGAGGAACGCTTACACATCCTGTTCTCGCTCACCTTATTTTACCCTTACATAAATGAGGTGAGGTAGATAGGGTCCTACAATTACTAGCCGATTGGTCGAATCCCTGACAGACAGTGAGACAAGAGACAGAGTGCTCATGGGATACACACCTACCCCCGGGGATGTTGAAGGTACACTTTAAAATTGAAACTGAACGTGGGCCTTTCTTGTTCATTCCTTTTAGAGTGATTGCAAACTACAATACAATCTTAATGGTGGCATATTTTATGTGCTATCTTTTCCCATAAGACTGAAGCTCTTTCGAGTTCTCTACTCCTTCTGCAATAAATGCTGCTACGCTTCACAGTGACAAATAAAGCTATCCATTAATGTTCCTGTTCCGTCATGATCACACTGACATTTATCTCTCCCGCATTCAGGGGCACCTCTCCACGTTGCTTCTCTCAGCCTCTGCAGGATTCATACCTGAAGGGAAGGAAACTAATCTCCTAGTGGCAGTATTTGAGGGGCACATAGGTGGCAAAAGCAATTGTATAGGTCTGCCACCAAACACAAACAGCATTCCAGGTAAGCCTTGCTGACGACATCATTCCGTTAGAGCATATTTTCACTGAATTCCCCTTTGAACCCAAGGAATTTGCTTACTATTACCTGTAGAAGAATATGTCCTTGTGCAAATTTCTCTTGGCCAAAATATGCAAGCCCTTATTACAGTAAGAACGAAATGGCTCCCTGTAGTCATCTTTGTCTTTCTGCATGAATGTCTTCATTGACCTTTGAGGCCAGCAGCATAATTGGGGTGCGGGAGAAGGAAAGAAATTTATTCCAGGACAAAACAAAACAAAAAAATCGGTATGATTGCTGCCTTTTGCATATGGAAAGACAGGCATTTTTGTCCCCTGCCTCTGTGAGTGCCAACATGGACAGACATGCAGTATGGATGCAGAGAAGCTTGTGTGACTATTTCATTTTCACATAGGAAATATAATACAAGCAAGATTCAAGTGACATTTTCCAGCATGATACTCAAGTTATAAATAATGATGGTTCTAGCACTTATTTTTCTTTCTGGACTAAAATGAATGCAAAATGACGTAAATGAGCCTTACTGCTATCATTTAATCAGTTGGCCAAATAGTTCTCATACAAGTGGCAAAAATCTAACAAGCACTTTTCACTTTTCTCTTTCTTTCTTTTTTCTTTTTTTTTTTTGTGTGCGTTCCGACTCTGTCAGGTAAAACAAGAGGGCTCAGGACATTATTAAAGGTTGCTGTCACAGGTTTCTTACAAGAGTCACACAATATCTTATTAGCATCCTGTGAAACACTGTCTCGTTTCTTTGCAGAGTTTCAGCTTTCTGATTTTTGAAATTCTTTCAGACATTTCCCGCACAGCAGGATGTTTGCTCTACCTGTACACATTCATGCCTTACTAGAGCCATCGCTGTTTTCCGTATCTTTATTAGTGTGATATTTGGTCTTCTGGGCTAAGTAGCTAGTTTGGATAAGAATCATCGCAGGTAAATAAGAATAAATGAACTTTTGAGAGCAGACACACTGCAAAATTGTTTGGGCTGGTGGAGAATTTGTTCTCATGCAAGCTTTTAGTCCTTCTGATTCCTAATGTATCAGAGTCTTGGTGGTTTTCCAAAAATACATGTGGACAATTGCCTCAGTTAGCTTGAGCTTTCTGTGAGGTCTTTTGTAAGATACATCTCCGGAAGTCTGGCCACATTTTACTACTCCAACAGTGTAATGGTGGCTAGAACCTCGGACCATTTTACCTCTCCTACCGCCCCTGCCCCTCCAAATGTTACTGGGAACAATGTCTTACATTTTCAGAGAAAATTTATTAAAATTATTGGCTGTTTTCAAACTAGTAATCAAGCACCAGAGAAAAATAATAAAATTGAAAAGGACTGTTTTTGAGAAGCTTGTGCTTGAGAAAAGCAGGTTTAATTAGAGGAGGATGAGGATGTGGGTGGAGTCTGCTGAGGGACTTCTGAAGGGGACTCCTGGGCACACTCAAGGACTCTCAGGTGCATGGAGCTTGCTGGTGATGGTGTCTAATTTCACTTCACAATTTGAGACCCCACTTCATTCTTTATTACAGGTGCCTCATGAATGCTTATGAACCATAATTGAGGTCATTGTTTCTCTGTGTGTTCTCAAACAGGAGAATTGCTGGGGGAGGGTGATTATCTTGGGAGAACCATGCAGGAGATAGAAAAAGGAAACCAATATCAACAGTAACAAACAGTCAGACCACAGGTTTTCCGAGAGGAAAGAAAAAAGTTACAGGTGCTGCTTGTCTTAAGAAAGGATAAAGAGTCCTGAGGAGTGGTGTAGGCACATATTCACTGAACAGGACTACCTCTCTCCAAAAAGCTAGTAGAAGCAGCAATGGGGATGCCCAGATGAGAATGGGATGAGCAAGGCACCCTTGTTAGTTAGAAACTCACAAGGTCAGAGGTCGGTGCTCTCTAAGCGAAGAAACTGAAGAATAACAGGTACAACGACCTCTCATTATTCAAATTCTGTATTTTAAACACTCATGAGCTAAGTTGTTTTCTATAATCTATTAACCTATGCAGATACGTAATATATAAATATGAAATAAAGCTTATATGCTAAGTAGAAGGACATGGGTGTATAAAGATAAATTTCAATACACTAAGGGAAAAACGTAATAAGGTCAAAAAATGCATGTACAGAAGCATTTTTACAAAGGGTCTACAATACAACTTCTTTCAGAATGCACTTTTCATTAACTTTGAAAAAACATATATTGCAATAATTTGAAAGTCAAGTGACTTTGTAAACCGAATTTGGAGGAAGTATGTTAAATAGTGAAATTGTTCTTTAAAACACTGCATGCACTTAACAAGATTCTTAGCTGTATTTCCAAGAAGAGAACAACCTCATGTCATTCCATCTTCTTCACTGATTACACATAAGATGGTGACATCATTTATTATTAGAATATGTAACAATTTTGAAGTTTGCTATGCACTTCCACTTTTCGTTAGAATCCTGTGAAAGATATTCTATGTAAAGAAAACAAATCCTATGAGAGATGCTACATACTTTGTTCAAGATTACACACACGCCCCTGGTGTAAATGGACACATAGACTTTCTGGATTCAAAAATCCTTTGTTCTTGACAGTCATATGTGGTTGAAAAATATACTCTATTGAGAAACAAAGTTAGAATCAATAAAGTCATTGTGGTCACTGGTCATCGTGTCCTTGCAGAGGTCTACGAAATGACTCAAGGTCAATGCCACTGGTCGCAGATGGGGAAAGTAACAGATGTTCGTCAGATATTCAGACAGCCAGTCATTACTGCTATTCAAAAAATTCCTTCATAACATTCTGATGTATGTGTTGTTTGAGCTTCACTGCTGTTTCACCTAGAATTTTAAGTTGGTTCTGTCCAGAGTAGACAATGTGTTCAAGCCAAACCCTAAAGGCTCACACATGCTGCATCCATTCTTCATCCAAGAAACAATTAGAAAGACAATGATTTTGCTACATTAGAACTATTGTTAATAATGGGGTCAATAAATAGTTACATAAAATTAAAAGGAGTCACTGATATAATTTTTAACTTTTGGCTTCTTTCATTATTGGCTTTTAATCACATTGATAAACTTGTTGTCTACAGTGACCAACTGGAAGCATGTTACCTCTGTTTTTTTCTCCCATCTTCCTCCTGTAGGGATAGATTGATTCCACGTGGATGAGTGAAAAGAATGAGAAAGCTTCAGAAGAGAAATGTAAGAAGGTGGAAGCCAGTTGTCCATCAATGGAATCACTGAGAAAGGCAGGACCCAGAGTTTATCCTATTACAGAAGGCTCCTCTGATGTTCAGGGATGAAAACCAAGGAATAAGTAAAAATCCCTGGAAAAGGTCAAATGCAGCGACTGTTTACCTCCAAGTAGGTAACAGATAAGTCATTAAACAAATGTCTTACAGTGTTTGTTTTCAGGGCAAATTTAGTGTGGACTCTCTTCTCATTCCTGAATTCAAGAGCCTGTGATAGGATTCAGGTCCTTACCTGAGATATTTTCATGCACTTCATTCCTCAGAATCCTACTTAGAATTCTCACTCAAAGGTAGACTCAAGAGAGGACAATTTTATTGCCCCACGATTCAGTTGGGCTGACTATTCTCTCCTTTCATCTTATTTTTGAAGCACTACTAAGAATAAATATGCTTTGAGTATGGGGGGGGATAAAGGGGAAAGAGAGGGAGGAGTGAAACTAGGAAACATGAATGCAGGAGAAAAGAGTGTTCGAGACAGAGTGAGAATGCAGTTCTGCTCCATATGAGCTCCCCTGCCTGGCAGCTGCTACCCACACAAGTAGTTACTGATGCAGGATGCCAGCATCTGAGCCAGCGTCAGCACTTAGCAAACTCTTGAGCTCAGCACCTCCATCCCGCCTTCCCTGTTATAACAACATCTTTCCCATGAAGACAGAAGTGGGCTTGTCTGAGTGGTGAGGCAAGGGACTTGATTAGAATATGTGATAGTGTATCTAACAAACTTGAAAAGATTTGGTAAAAAAGTCATCCGTGAAACAAATGCAATCCTTAGGACACTATAAAAGGAGATATGAAAAGTCTTTATAGGTGGGCAATTATTTACAAATATGAATTGGTTGAGGTCAAGTCCAAAGGTACTTCTGGAGAAACAACAAAGCAAAGGGACAGACATTACAGAAATAAGACAATAAGAAACAAGTCAGCAGCTTAGGAAATTGTGCATTCCATTAATACATTTTCAAGAAAAGAAAAAATATCAAAAGCAAAAGAACTGATCAAAGAAAAGGTATAAGAACTTTACAAAGATTGTAAAAAAGATTCTTAAAATTGTCTATTCTACTTAATGACTACAAATGTTCTTTAAATTACAATAGAGTCCCATTCTGATGAACCTATTTAAGTTGTAAATATCATAAATTGGAAGTGCATTGAAAGTACCTTGTCTACCAAGCATGACGGCCAAGCAACATGGTGTTCTTCAGAGAATGTTACTTTACTGATTATGGGCTGAGTGGGAGCTGCATCTGGCTGCCTATGCTCAACATTCCCACAGAATGTCACACCCCACATTGCTAGAACAAGAAAGGATCAATGGTGAGGTACATATCACTTCAGTGTGGTAAGCATGAGCTACTTATCAAGCAGCTACAATTATGTGCACACCAAACTCTGACAGGCAGAACCAAGTACTCCATGCCATAAACATATCTCTGTCTCAACTCAAGTATCTGGAACTACATTATTTTACATGACAATGCAGAATTTACAGGTATGCCCCCCAGAAGAATATAGAGGGTGATTATATTGTATGACTGAAGAAAGAGTTCACTTGTAAGGAGTCAACAGGTTATATTAATATATTTATGTGTGCTCGTATATATATGTACATAATATAAGAACTTTGCAAATATTGGAAAGGAGAATTTTTTATATTTTTAATGTGTTGAACACATACATATTATATATATTATATATGTATATTTAATATGTATAATATGTATAAAATGTTAATAGTCAAAGAAACAGTGGCCATAAATTTAAAAGAAATTGAGTGGGGCTTGGAAGGGACTGGAGGGAGGAGACACAGAAAGAATTGGAGTGAGGGGACTTCGAAGGGATTGGAATGAGGAAAAGAAAGAGGGAAAATTGTATAATTGGATTTTAGTCAAAATAATTTTTAAAAATGAAGTAAAATGTCAGAGGCAGAGATTTACACATGTGGCATTGCAAAAATTTGATCAGCAAGGAAGGGACACAAACCAAAGAATCTCACCAAGATGGAAGAAATATATTACTGTTATCTAATTATAGCTTGAGCTTTGAATCCTTTCACCATGAAAATAATAAATGTTGGAGGAGACTGATGTTTTATTCTTTTTTATTAATAGACATTATTAAATATATACATGTATTGAGATAGTGCATGGTACCTTGACTTCATAAGTAAGTTCAACATGAGTAGGTCTTAGAGTAGGAGAATTAATCTCTCCTACTACAATCTCTGGGAATGTATCTTTGGCAATAGTTTTTCCAAAGATTACTAGGTGGCTTTATTTTGAAGTTTGAGTCAAAACCAGTGTTGATACAGACTGATAAATGTCACCAAGAGACATAGCCATATCTGATTCACTGAACTCAAATGGTGGTAGCTCAGACTAAGAACTTACTAACAGGTTTCCTCCCTTTATTACCTTGCTGCCAAACAGCGTGTATTTTCACCTGTATGTATTTAATGTATTCTTTTACTGGAACACATTTACCTCCTAGAATAACGTTAATGTTAGATATTGAATGTCACTCAAAGGCCTGAGTGCTGAATGCCAGTGCTATAATGTATGTTTGACTACAAAGTTTCTCCCCAAAACTCAGTATCAAATTCAAGGGCTGTATCAGGATATCCATGAATTATTTCAATTGAGTTGGAAATACTCATACTTAGCGTACAACATGAGACTAGTGCACTTCCAACTCAGATCCTATTCTGGGCAGAAGGCAAGCAGTGTACGGTCAACTCAGAGCTCCATAGGAAAACCAGATTGAAGACACTGAAAGATACTGAGAGGAAAGAAAAGGAAAAACTTGCAGTCAAAGACTGAAAATGATTATTGGAAACTAATGCCCCAAAGACAGCTACAAAATTGGTTACTGAGAAATGAATTCAATATGAACACAATGAAAGTAATCATACAATATGAGGAATATTCTATGGAAGACAGATATGTTGAGGATCTCATGAAGCAAAGGCTAAATGTCTGTGCAAATAAGAATCAAGTCCTAAAAATTTTAAAATAAAAGCAATCGTACAATAATTAGATAATAAAATGACTTATTTTATGAACATTTAAAAACAATAATAGAAGACCATAAAAGAACAAATTGGAATTGGTGATATATTCTCAAAAGAGAGATAAAAACTATACAAGGAAAATGACATAGGAGATGAAAAGAAAATGTATGATTCATAAGACAGCAACAAAAACATATTTAATTCAGTGTGACATGGAGAGACATAGTCTACAAGTGTTAAACACAGCTCAGAAGCAGTAAAGGAAGGGGACTAGCTAAGGACTCTCAAGAACTACCTAAGAATAAATCCCAAAGAAAGCAAAACAATATTGAGGAGGAGATGCTGAGCATGACATGGGAGTCTCTGACAGAAATGGGGGAAACTGTGCGTGGTCCCAAGTAAGGCAGAAATGCAAACCTTTCTATGCATGTGTGACAAAATTCCAGAACATTGTTCTAAATTGAGTCTTAAAAGCTGGCAGAGATGTGAAAATTTACCTGCTAACACATAAAAGTGGCTTTTCCACCAGGTAAAATTATTACCAGAATGTAACTGTAAATACAATAACTAGAAAATGTTGTATAATTGTTCAAGAATAGGATGAAAATGGTACATTTTCAGATATTTTAAAAAGTGATTTTCCATATACTTTTCCAGAATAAATTACTCTGGAAATAGGGCTCATGACAGCATTTCTGATACCAAAGTGAGAGGGGAGGACTCCTGTAGGTCTTTGTAGGAAGAGAGAGTAAAGGTCCCTATTGGAATCTAAAGGAAGAGTTTAAGATGAAAAGCCAGGCTGATGGATGAGATGTGGGTTAGGCAGCAGGAAGAGCTGGAGTTTGCACAGGTAACTTAAGGGTAGAGTAGTAGTAATATGGTTAATTGATGTAGTGGGACTGAGGGGACAGTTCACATATAACTCCTGAATCTTTTGACCCTAAAATGAAAGAGGGAGCCAAATGTAATGAAATCAGTTTCAGTAGAAATCTGAACAAACATTTAATACCAAGAAACTTGGAGAAAGTTCCATATGTGACATTGTAAAGAAGGAACTGCCAGGTCATTGTGGAAAGGACTGAATGACCTTTCAATCTTTTACTTCTAAAATTGGACTCTGTACAGTAGTATTCATTCAACCATGCTCTTGGAAGAAAAATGCAATCAGATGGATTTGTCACTGAGTGATGACTCAGAAAGGTCTTTAATCTGTCCTTGATTCTGTCTTGAGAGACTTGATGCCAGGGCATTCTGACTATGATCTCTGGTATGGAAATCTCTTTTGAGGTTATCTTTTCATTTAAAATTAAATTAGAAAGCATCTATTTGTTGCTATTTCAACCTCTTGATAATGCAGAAATAAATTTCTGAGTATGCTGAGAAACTTCTTGGATTCTATCTTCACCCTGTATATTTTGGTAGTAGATAAACAGAGTAGTGATGTCACTTGTAATTTTGCTTCGCAGTTAGCACAAGAATCATACAATTTCATGAGTCTAATCAAAGAAAATCCCAAGTACTTTTCAACTAAACACATGTAAGGAAGAGTTCCTGAGTTTTTATGGGGAAAGTGAATGCAGAAGTATGAGATTATATGATAGAAAAAAACACAAATTCTTGAGTGTGACTTAGTAGGTAGGAAAAATTTGTCTTGAATACTCCATCTTATGACGATTTGCCTCACCATGATGGGCATAATGGCATGCACTTTTAATTTTAGAATGCAGGAGTTTGAGGCAGAAGAATTAGAAGTTCGAGGTTAGGCTGAGCTGCATTGTGAGACTCTGTCTCAAAATAGATTTCTTTAGTTGCATTCATTGCTGGTATTTGAATCTGAAAATATCCAAGAAAAATCTACATAAGCATAGAAAGGACACCCATAATCATTTTGTCTTTTTAATGGGTACCACCCTCAGGCACCTGACAGAGAGTGAGCAGTAACTCTAAGTTCAAGGCTGTCACAGGTACTCCTATATTAACAACAGGCAAGTTTGTGATTTTTGGCATAGAACTAAAGAAGCAAGCCAGCTCAGTTTAGGGAGTTCAATGATAGGGACACAGGGAATGGGTTCATATGAAGGGCATGTTTCATTCAATTCTGCACTTTCTACATTTTCATCGTGATTCAGGGTAAGTTGCACATGTACAAGGGACTGGAAGCTAGAAATCACTCCTTTCAACATCTAAGCCAGCTTGCCCCTGGAGCCATTTTCCCCTAGGAAATAGACTTTCTCTCTTTCCTTCCTTCTTTCCTTCCTTCCTTCCTTCCTTCCTTCCTTCCTTCCTTATTTTTTCTTTCTTTCTCCCTCCCTTCCTCTCTCTTCTTTTTCTTTTCTCTCTCTCCTTCCCCCTCCCTTCCTTTCTTACTTTCCTTATTCTAAAATCTGTATTATATTGAGAAAGTAAACTTGAGAAAATAACATCACTTGACTTCTACATACTTCCCCCAACCTTGCCAAATTCTGGATGTGCTTTTTCTCCCTTCTTTAGAAGCTCTTATCCCCAGCGGAGTTCTAACTTGGGTTCTAGCTGCTGCAGTAATTTCAATATTTTCTGTTCTCTGAACTCAGGCAAATAGTTGACTTTGGCCATCTTGATGATTGTAAATTCATAAAGAAATTCAATTATATGTCTTATCGTTATTCACTTCAAGCAGGTAAAACTGAAGATCTGTTTGAATGGACATCATAGGGTTCTGAGGAAAACTGGGAAAAATGGATTGCCACAAATGTACAGTGAACAGCTGGGATTGGAACTTGTAATGCTGGTGTCACACCCTGGGAAAGGGACTTCACTAAGGAACTTAGATGTCACACCTGTTGCCCTGGGACATATGATCATGGGAAAGAGTATTCATAATAAAGTTTCCTATGTACCAAGTCACATGCAAGAACCTTCTCTTTCATAACACATAACTTCCTATCTCTGAAATCAGTTTCCCCCAAAAAACTCAGAAACTCTTCCTTCCTTGTGCTTAGTTTGAAAAGTGGTTTGGATTTTCTTTGACTACACTCATGAAATTAGAAAACAATTTTTCTAATCACTAAAACTACTCTAATTCCCTGAAGGATAGAAAATGAACACAATCTCAAAATGTCATACTAACTCTCGCCATGCTGGAAAGAGATAGAATTGATTTAAGCACTTGAACACTGATCTTCTTATGGGTATGAACAAATGCTAGTGGTCTACCAAAGTGTTCTGGAGGGAGAATCCAAGAAGAGTCCCAAGAGATGAGACAGTGCAGGGCAGGGATATGGGATGAGGGGAAGTAGAGATGGACTGGGTAGAAAAAGCTTGATGAAGCTAGACAATCGTGAGACGCAGAATGGAAGAGATTCAGGCCAGGTTATTGAGAAAAAGATGGTCATAGCCAGGTGCAGCTAGGAAGGCAGTGTGGTCATCTGGGGCCGAATGGCTGTGAGATATCTAGGTTTGTCCCAGGAAGCTCCAACTTACCTGGTGGGCTCATGAAACATTTGTAATGTTCAAGAAAGTTGGTAGAAATCACTACCACTATTTTTTCAAAGAAGAGAATGAAATCCAAACATTAATTATTGAACAGAATGTCAAATACTAGGATCTTTTCTTTCATGGAACATTACTAAGCGTAGAGGAATATTTCTATTTCATCTTATAAGCATATTTGTAACTCTACATGTCAGCATGCTCTATGAAAATTGTCAGGGACAGGTTCAATGATAAGTTATTCCCCTCATTTAAACAAAATCAACTCAGATTGGTTTATTCCTAATATTTAGATGCTACACCATTCTAGACTTTATTTTGCTCAGATGTTATATCTTCCAGAGCCGGATAAATTTAGCCTTCATTTACTTTGAAATCATACTCTAGGTCACCTCAAACTGATCCCTTTTTACTGAGAATATTCTTAACATTTGCAGTGAATTGCATTCCAAAGGGTTGGAATCATTCTTTTTTCTTTTTTACCTTGTTGCTGTTTCCTTAATGATGCACCATACAAATGAAGATGATAGTCACTTAGACTAAAGAGCAATGCATTTGACATTAATCTGGAAGGGTTGTTTTCCATGGAGGTTATGTTTCCAACATGTGCTATTAGCTATTTTACACCATGATATGTGCTGAAACAAAGGGAGGTTTAGAGACTCAGATCTGAGCTGGAAACTTAATTCTTTCCAAGAATGGAAACTGAGAATATTAACAGTCCTCTCGAATTCTCGGTTTTCCAAAATTGCTTTACACATTAAAAATCAAGTTGAATGTTATAAAGTAATGGCAACATGGTTAAGACTCAATGTAGAACTGTCACTATACAAGTTTAGTTCATAAATGAGGACAGGACTTGAACCCCAGTGAGCCCCCAAAAATCAGGTACCTGCATATCACTGGGATTTGATGGCTAGCCAGCTTAGCCTAATCAGCAGGTTCCAGATCAGTGAAAGATCCTTGTTTTACAATACAATTCTACATATGTGTGTGCACATATGCATATACACACAGACACACACACAGAGACAGAGAGAGAGAGAGAGAGAGAGAGAGAGATGGAGAAAAGGAGGGACAAAGGGAGGAAAGGAGAGAGGGAGGAGAGACATGGAAAGGGAGAGAGAGGCGTGCACACACACAAGTATACAGACACACAGACACACGTGTATAATCCTTGTAATTACAGTAGCAAACATATTGTTTATAAAACTAAGTGTATATTTCATTGAAATTCGGAAAAAAGTTACAAGTCTTAAGAAATGTGTTTTTAAAGGGTTATAATTCTTTTTGAACAGTGTAAATGAAATTAATAGTAAAATAATCAAGTAATAATTCATGTATCAAAATTCAGATATTTTCAATTATACATTCAGAGTTGCTGAGTATATGTTGGAATGAAGTATAATTTGAAAGGTCTTAACATTTACATAAACTCTCAAATATAGTTTTGCCGCTTCCTTGTTCCTGGGAGTTTCTGTGTGCTACATTATGTATTAAGATGAAAAATTTCTTATTGGTACATTTCCACTGCCAATGACTACAAATTATAAAGCCATGTGTTAATTAACAAACAAAATAAAATTAATGCATCACATTCCTAATATGCTGAAATATATACATTTCTAAGGATATTAAATTCTCATAATTCAAAGATTTTGAGATAATAATCACACAATGTGCATATGAAGTGTCAATCTAACCTCAGCAAGGTTACTGTTTGCATCATGAAATATGGGACTATAATCCAGAATTCAATTCAGGACATTAGTTTCACAGAACAGGTGGGAGATATCTACTGAGGATATCTGTTGAGGAAGATATTAGAGCAATATCTATGAGAAGCAACTCTTGATTTAAGATGATAGCATTCTCCTTGGATATAATAAAATATATGTGATGAAAATTAAGGACTAAAGACAAAGACTATGAATTTGCAGTGGAAAATATCAAAATATAATACAAGAGGCAAAATATAAAGTACAGGAATTATCAAAATGTCTTCCAGATAAGAAGCTGAAATATACAAACTAATAAAGTATAATCTTTCTGCTGTGTCCTGAAAGCATTTTATCATGGCAAATCTCATACATGTGTAGAAATGTGTGAAGCACCACAGTGAACCCAGCAATCAACAACGCATGTTACTTTCCTCTTTTCTAGATCACGTTGAAACACATGTAACTTCACATGCAAATATCCATGTATAAGAACTGTATATGAATACTATAATTTACTTAAAATTATTAATAATATTTTGGTATCTTATAACCAAACATGTTTATGTTCCCTCCCCTGTTTCATGTATCTGTATGCATATATGAATAATACTGACCTGTGCGTGCGTAAATATGTAAAATATTTTTTTATTTATGACTTGGAAAGATATTGGCCATTTTATTGCAACTGGATAATATACTTCTTTTCCATGGCATTTATATAGAGAGACTTGATCAGAGTTATGCACATCGTGTGTTGTATGAGGAGAGAAGATGGGGGAAGATGATGAAGAAGAGGAGGAGGAGGGGGAAGGGCAGTAAGAATGCTTCATAAATTATGTTTTATATTCTTAGGCTACCGTCTAGAGTGAATATTATCTTGCTATCTCTTTCTGTGATGCTAGAAATCATTGCTAATCATTAACTTTATCACATACCAAAAAACCCATGATTCAAACCTTTTTGCCTATTTTTTGTAAATAAAGTTTTCTTGATAAACAAATTTGTAGCATTGTAGCAGACATTCTACTGGCCTCAAAACTCAAAAATACTTACAATTTGATTATTTAAATTATTTAATTAATTTTCTTTTATAATATTTGATTTTACATGTATGAATGTTTTGCCTGAAAATATCTGTTTACCATGTATCCTTGATGGTGGTGGAGGTCAGAAGAGGGAGTAAGATCCCCTGAAACTGGAGTTAGAAACAGCTATGAGGTGCCATGTTGGTGCTGGAAACCTAACCAGATTCTCTGTAAGACGATACAGCACTCTTACCTGCTAAGCATTCTCTTCAGTCCCTTATCATCTGCTAGGAATAGTAGCCTATATGTATTATTCTGTTGCTGTCAAAGTGTTTCAGTATTGCATTCCTTCTTCAATTGTTAGCTGATATACTTCAATGAAGAGGAACTTTCTGGGACAGGGATGTAGCAACGTGCTACAATAGTTTCTCAACATTGCAAGGAAGCTGTGGGTCTGATCTCTAGCCATAGGAAAAAAAATGGAGAGAGAAGCTTCCCCAGCATTAGGTATATTTACTCTGAAGTTCAGACTGTATTGAAATAACAAAATAGAGGTTTGCTTTCATATTTTATGGCACACTGTTTTCCAGAAGCAGACACTGTTGTTTTAGTATTATTATGACCTAATTGACTTAAATATTCTACATACAACTTCATCCACTATGGTCCGCTTTTACAAATGCCAGGTTGTTTCGATCAGGACCGTTGACAACATCTTAAAGTCATTCCCCAAATTGTCCTGTGGCGCTGGGAGCCTGTTTCCTTTGGTATGTCAGAATGACCGAGGGTAACTCTATGCCTCCTGCCCAAGATAGAGAAAGAAGTAAATTCTATAATAATTCTTGTAGGTTTTGAGAGAAATAATACTGAGAGAGCACTCTAAGAGGCTTCTGATTGAGCCTACTTCTTGCTCTTGAAGAAGACCCGAGTTAAGTTCCCAGCACCCACCTCAGGAAGCTCACAAAGTCCTGTAACTATAGCTTCAGAGAGGCAGCCACCTCCAGCATCCCCAAGCAACTTTATTTATGTGCACATACTTATAATTTACACCCACATATACACAACTGAAAAGTAATAATAAAAACAAATTTAAAAAGTAACAATGTCTCAAGAAAACATGTATGTAGTGTCTCCTGTCTCTAAATTCAGTTCTTGGCTAAAATAGGAGGATCACTTGAAGTTAAGAGGCCAGCCAGGGTCAGACAGTGTTTCATAAAACAAAACAATAACAAATAACAGAGGTCTCTGGTATTCATCGACACTTATCACTGAACCCTGAAACTAGAGGTTTTGATTAACCTAATCATCTTACTCAGATATACTGTCTGTCTTGTGCCCAAATTCCCAGGTTATCAATGGCACCAATGAAATTACATTTTTTCCCTATTCCATAACACACACTTAATAGTCAAGAACAAAAATATTAACTAAAGATAGCTTCTTTTCTTCTCTTGAATGACAAATTATTAATTTTCTGTGCTTATGCTTTTGCACAACCTCCTGCTGAGTTGAGTTTCATACACTGAGTGAACTAATGTTTTCTGCCACAGATTTTCACTCCTAACCCTTTTAATAAAAAATTAATTTTATTACGTCATGTGTGTGTTTGCATGTGTAGGGAGATAGGTGTGTGGCGGTGATCATGGAGGCCACAGGTATCAAATTCTCCAGACCTGTGCTTAGCCCCAGATGATTGTGAGCAGCAGACATGGATGCTGGGAATTGAACGTCATCCTTTGTTATAGAAACATATGCTTTTAACCAGTGAGCCATATTTATAGCCCTCTGGTTAGGGTTTTTTAGTTTTATTTCACTTCATGTGACCAAAGGTTGTTAATTATCTTCAGACTTTCTTCACCTTTTAGGGAAATTTGTCTTCTCCCATTGGCGTCAGAAAGTTGCTGCCATACACACCTCAGTGCAGGGATTCTCTGGAAGGTCTGATTCTCATGAAGCCACACACCTGGCTGGGGCTGCTTTTGCTAACACCATTCTTGCACTAGGGATATAATGGAAGAAACGTATATGTGTGAATAATCGGCATTTGTCTTCAGCTGGAGACTTTGGCTTCCTGGAACCATGATCCATGCTGTGCTATCACTTTTTAAAATGAAGAAAGTGTGAAACAGACCATTTCTAGTGTATGAGATAGAGATGATTTTCAAAATGTGTAATGTGGAAGAGTAACAAGGAGAATATAATTCTTTATGGACTCAATGATCTTTACTACTTCCCCCAAATAACTTTTATTTTTCAGGGTCAATATACATTTAGGTAATATTTTACATATGAAAATTTTAATTCATACAAGTGAAATAAAGTATGTCACTGTCAAGGCAGAACAATAAAATGGCTACTTAACAGTACTGCATGCACCAATAAATCACGGGGAATCTCTCCCTCCCTCCTGAACTCTCCCTAGTGGGATAAACATGGTTTGTCACATTTGAAGAATATTGTATACTGTAGGAATAATCAGAATACATTGTTAGTTCCAATTTTCCATCGTTTATTTTTCAGTGCCAAACAAATGCAAACCTCACTGCCCTGTTTAGTCATGGGCGGAAACAGAATTTGCCTTTTAATGGAAGCTGCTGTTTGAATACGTGGCTGTTCCAAGTGTTTGTGGTAGTGGGGTCACTGTTTCTATTAATGCACAATGGTTCATTGTGCTTACTAATGCTATAGAAAAGATTCTAAAAAACTTTTCATTTCAGTGCATTTTGCATAGGCTTATATTAAAAATCAATGTACTGTTTGCCTGCGGAAACACGACAGCCGATCTCAAAGTCAGTTTGAAAGAGAGCTGAACTGAGTAGACAAGGACAGATTCTTTATCCATCTGATATGTCATGCCAACAAATGGCTTTTTTGTGCACTCTGTCAGCGTCTTAATCAGTGTCGACAGCCCCCAGCTCCAACTCAGCTCTGAAAGCTATTCTCACACTTAATCCTTCAACTCGTGTATGATGTAGAGACATTCAGACAAGGCATGATAGTACACATGATTTACACGCTTCTGTCAATTCCTGGATTTGTCACACATCAAAATCACACAAGACAGATCACTTCCCATTGCTGTCTAAGCCGCTTAAAGGTTCCCTTACAGAGTTCATACTTCTAATTGCTTGATAGAGATATTTTTTGTGACTTGATGACACAATTTGTATAAAAAGAAGGTCCTAAAATGATTCTATTAGTAAAGTGTTGCAGTAATCAAGGTCTCAAGCACAGTGGTCTCTACATAGACTGTTTTCTAGTTTCATTTGACTCCTAGATAGATGTAAATTATCACACAGGGTTTTAAAATATAAAGTTAACAAGTGCTTAGTTTATTAATTGGGCTTCCCTGGCTGTGTGAATTTATAGGCTTTGGAAAATTTTTACATGCAATTAAGTAAGTTTTTATCTATAATTTGTTATATTCTCTATATATCAGGCTAAACTAATATTATATGGGAGAGCAGAACACTCTACCATAAAACATTGTTCATTTATTAGATAGATTTAAATGTAGATTGACTTACATGTTTGTCTAATAATGGACTCAAGCACTTCACAATAGGATTATGCTTTGAGTACTTACATTTTTTTCTTTAGAGATAGACACTCATGATGCAGAAAGTACAAATTCAACATTTCTTACTCAGTAGAGAACAAATATCACAAATATACGAAAGGCGCAGGTGAAGAAATTGAAGTATTTATGGAAGTTAAAACTACAACCTAGCATACAACAGAAATTTAAAGGTATGAAATCCATGGCAGCATATAAAATGAACATTTATAAATACGATTTTGTTAGAATACTAAAATTAGGCTCTTAATTTTACTGTTTACACTGAAATCTCTCTTTACTAGTTAGGGAAGCTTGACAAATTTATTTAACCACCCTGTGCCTCAGTTTCTAGAAGTAGTGATCACCCTGCAGGTATGTGGTGAAGGCAGAGTTAAAGATTTCATCAAAGGGAGAATGTATTTATACCAGTTAAGCTAGTAATGTTTAAGTGATAATAGAACACATCTCAAGAAATGCAAGGAACAAGTGTGAAACTAGCACATAGAACCATTGTAAGATAGTTCTAAAATATAGATTGATTTGTGATGTCTAATAATGGACCCACATTTTTCACATCAGGAGTAAATAGTATGAAATAATGGGAAATAACCCAACAAAATGTATGTATAAAAATAAAGAGCAATGCTCTGCATATGTAGACATGTAATTTTTTACACATTACTAAGAGTGGGGTACAATTATACTTTAAGGAGGTGAATAGTTAAGCATATAAGAGTGTTATTCTAAATTTTATAGTGCTTAAGAAAAATACCCGTCAACTTTTTAGAAAACATAATATCCACTTTGCTATGTTATGAATGGAGAAGAAATTAGAAATAAAAAACAGTAGAATAGATTGTCTTCATGTATAATTAGATTGAGCTTTTTGAAATTACCAATAATTTAGTAATTCAATCTGCAGTTTGAAGTTGCTCTGTATGAATATATATGAGCAGTAAAGGACAAGTTTCAATAAATAATACTTTGAATGTTAGAAAAACATCCAATAAGAGTTTTATTTTGAAATAAATGTTAACTTAGTCAAAATACAGCAATAAAGATTAACAAAATGGCTTAGCAGATAAAGGCTATCGAGCCTGATGTCCTCAGATGAATTCCCAGAACTAACATGGTGTAAGAAGAGAACTGAGTCTTGCAAGTTGTCCTCTAATTTCCACATGAGTGCTGTGAGTGGCTCCAAAAACAAAATAAACAAAAGTAATGGTTTACAAAAATCAAAATCAAGCAATAAATAAGCATATAAAGTGTTTATAGATATAAAATTACATTTTAAGTATTATACATGTTATATATATATATA
>LOEQ01005640.1:4143-15018 GCA_001685075.1 Bramus lutescens
CAGCAATTTAAGGGCTAAATATAAGGTTTCCTAAGAAACAGAGTTGGGCTACAAGGTCAAACTAAAAGGGCACTTTTCTGTGTAGAAGATCAGGTCCATCCAGGTGCCCCCTTTATCGTTTGCAAAGTGATGGGATCCAGCTGAGTTACTGAAGCACATTCCTTTGAACACCATTACTTGCTGATTCAAATCAGTTTCAGAATGGAGAAAACCGCAGAGGGTGACCTGGTTCAATTTTCTCCTAAAAATCCAAACTTCGGGATTTTCTTAAAGACCTGCCATTCTCTTCACTCCTGACACCTGAATCACTAGCGCTGAGGATCATGGGCAGAGCCTCCAGGTATAGGCAGCTGATGCAAGTGAGACCGGAAGGAGCTGGCGTGGTAATGAGCACTCTGGGTGCCCACCCGGGTGTGGGAAGTAGGGAGAAAGGTGAAAGGGCACAGGACAGCTGCCTGGGATTTCCTTCCTCAACAACTGATCTTCAACAACTTGCGTGGATTTAGAGTTACCTAGGAGACACACCTGTATTTCCCCGAGAGGCTTAACTGAAGTGGGAAGATGGAGCCTGAATGTGTGCTGCGCTACCTCATAGGCTGGGGGCCTGGTGCTGAATGAAAGGGGGGAGGAGAAAGCAAATAGAGCGCCAGTGTTCCTCTCTTGCTGTTTCCTAACTACATAGGCAATGCCAGCTGCCGAATTCCCCTGCAGCCATGCCTTCCCACCAGGATGCCAGGATAGACAGAATCCCCTCAAACTACAAGCCCAAACCTACACTTCAAGCTGATTTTTGTCAGGAATGTGACGTAATAATGAGAACGTATCCAGTCTCTGCCGCTCTGCCTCACTCTCGCTTCCTCCCCTGCCTCCGTTGTCTCTCTTCCTTTTTCTCCCTCCCTCCTTCTTTCTGTTTCTTTCTTCCTCTCTCTCCCTAGCCTCTCCTGCTTCCTCCCTCTTTCCTCTCTTCTATTTCCCAGCAGTTGGAAGACAACACAGCTCTGTGCGGACTTCCAAAGGAACCGGGTCCAGCTGCCTTGCAGAATGTGGTTTCCGAGCGACGCCTCCCCTCCCTCTCCAGCTAGTGAAATACAGCTTCCCTGAGGGCTCCAGGCTGCTCTACCCAGGAGCTGTTTCCCTGGCTTCTCCCTTCCAGAAAGGAAATGGCAGGCATGTTTCTGCTCTGCTCAGGACTAGGGATTATGGATCTTAAACTCTCTCCTCCAAGCCATGTTCAAATTTGTGACTTAAAAGGGAAATGTTTCATTTTCGGCCAAATGTATCCCCCTCCTTCCCCCTTGCTGGAAGGAGAACAAAGCAATTCAAATCAGAAAACACAGGGAACTCCCCGCACACTGTCCACAGGGACCCGGCTCCCAACTGGATCCCACGGCATTTGATTGAAGTAGAGCTGAACCCCTCCGCATTTGTTCAAATGTCATTTAAATAGAAATGTTTCAAATCTCTGCCAAGGGACTGCCCAGGGGGTGACATGGGATGGAGTCGGCCCTCTCTGTTCTGCAGGCAGCTGTAGGCCCAGACTGCAGGGGCGGAACCCAGGCCAGGTGGACTCAAGGGGTTCAAGAGGAAAACAAAGCGTTGGGAAAAGAGAGGAGAGAGGAGAAAGGGAGTGAAGGAAAGGAGGCAGAGGGGAAGATCCCTGGACGACTTTTACCCTGAGGATGGCAGCTACCGATGAGGTAATGAGATGCATGTATTCCGAACTCCGCCCCTGTGTGTGTGTGTGTGTGTCTTTTCATACCACCCCTAACCCTTTTCCTTCCTTTCTTAAAAACATACAATATACAGACATTCAAAACCAGGTTTGGTGACCAAACCCCATTGAGGCTCACTCAAATCATGAACAGGCTAATGTAACTGCTCAGCTAATTTTTATTGTTGTTGTTACCAGCTGCTTGCCAGGGCTTTGCCAGGGCAGATGTATAGGATTTGCTTTGCAGTTGGGGCTGGGGTTACAAGTATTGGTTTTCTGATCCCACATGATCAAGGTGGCTATGGGGTCTGGGATCTGAGACGCTGCTGGAACTTGTCTTTGGGAATCATCATCCAGACTTGGCAGTGAGTACCCTTCAGATGTCCAACAGGAATGTGTCAGGTCACTCACCCATTGTTCCCCCAAGTTGCAACCATTGATTATTTTCTTGTTTTGTCATTCACATGATGACAAGTGGGTGTGGTGGCCTATCTATAATCCCAACACTCAAGAATTGGAGACAGGGTTCCCCAAGGAAGATGGGCTAGCCAGATTAGATGTATTAGTGAGCTCCAGCCTCAACTGAAGACCTTGCCTCAATGAATGAAATGGGGAACAGTCTAGAAAGAAACCTGATACCAACCTCTGACCTCCATATACATGTATACACACACACATACACACACACACAACTCCACATATGCAAACACACATACATGCATACCACTTACACATAATACATAAAATAATTGCTATCAACACAATCACTAAAGTAGATATTTTGAAGGGGTTAATAGTTTTGACTCTCTACATGATCAGAAAAGGCAGCAGCTATGATGGTTAGTTTTGACTGTCAGCTTAACAGTCTAGAATCACCTGCAAAGAAATTCTCCATGAGGGACTCTATAGATCAGGTTGGCCTATGGACGTGTCTTTAGGGGATTAACTTGATTGTGTGTATTGGGATGGGAAAACCCACCCACTGTGGGTGGCACATTCCCTAGGCAGGGTATCCTGATCTGTATGGGAAAGAAGTGAGGTGAGCACAAGCAAGCATAGATGACTGCATTGTACTCTGCTGCTGACTGTGGACGTAATGCGACTAACGCCTTCAAGTTCCCGCCTTCCTGCAATGAAGGACTGTAACCTGGAGCTGTTGGCCAAATAAACCCTTTCTCCTTCAAGTTGCTCTTGCTTGGGTCTTTTATCGCCACACTGGAAAGGAAATTAAGGTAAGAGTGGAGGCTGTCCTTTCATTTCTGGGGGTCCATGAGCATGGGATCAGGTTCATCTGCTGCACTGGGAATATCCCAAGACAGCTGTGGTAGGTCTGCATGGTTGCAGAAGAACTGAACACTGGAAATGGAGACTGCTCTTTTGTTCCCAGCTGCTCAGACCCGAATAATCACACAGAAACTGTACCAATGACAACACTGCTTGGCCAATGACTCAGGCGTATTTCTAGCTCTTACATCTTAAATTAAGCCATTTCTATTAATCGGTGTATCACCATGAGATTGTGGCCTACTGGTAAGGGTCCAGCGTCTTTCTCCTTTGGCAGCTACATGGAGTCTCCCTGACTCTGCCTTCTTTCCTCTTCTATCTCTGCTTGGATTTCCTGTTTTGCTATATTCTGTCCTGACATAGGTCAAAGCAGCTTCTTTATTAACCAATGACAATAAAACATATTCATAGCATACAGAGGGGAATCTCACCTCAAAATGCCAACCAGTATGCAGCATAGAGAACCTCTGTCTGCAGGCTTGATTTATATCAAACCACTATCCGGTGACCACATTTAATACCTTTCTCTCCCATTCTTTTCCCATGGGAAGACTCTAAAGCAGTGGTCTTCCAAATTTCTCTAGATGAGAACAGGTTTTGAATTACCAGAAGATTCCTGTGGCATCCTCCAGATTGGTAAGTAGACTTACTTATTACTATATCTACTTGTACTTGAAAACCATCGTGTGCTTATGTAATAAAGTCAGACCGGCACAAAATGCTCACCTACTGTGTTGACTCACATAGAGACACTTATGCCATTCACCAGTCTCTGAGTCAGGGCCCCATTGGCATTCATTAGCCTCTGTGAGATCATTTCTTTGCAGGACAATTGAATTTCAAATATCCATCAACTGTGGTATTAAAAAGATGTAGTAATGTCTATAATGAAATATATTTAAGTCATAAAAAGAAGAAGAAATGAGAGCTGAGGAGATGGCTCAGTGGGTAAAATGCATGCCATTCGAATGTGAGGTCCTGGGTTTAGATCCCCAGAACTTACATAAAACTGCATGTGCCTCTATGGGGAGTGGGGAAGGAGCCCGGAGAATCTCTCGAAGCCCATGAGCCTGTAAGCTAGACTGGTGTAAACAGTGGTAAACAAAAGACCCCGTGTCAAAAATGCAAGGACTGAGGCTATATTGGAGGTTGTACTCTGTCCACGGAAGGTGTATGCTAGTACTCCAGCACAAACATGCACACACACACACACACACACACACACACAGAGAGAGAGAGAAAGAGAGAGAGAGAGAGAAGGTGGGGGGAGAGACAGACAGAGAGAGACAGACAGAGAGAAGGAAAAAGTACTTTTGTACTACCTGGGTAAACCTTGAAAGCATTATGAAAAGTTAAAAAAAAAACAGACACAACCATATATAGGAAAGGTCAAGAGTAGGCAAATCCCTAGGGACTTAAAGGGGATTGGTAGTTTCCAAGGATTGCGGGGTTGTGGATGAGGTAGGATGACATCTAATAGATATGGGATGTCTTTTGGGAGCAATAAAAAATGGTCTGTCATTATCAGGAGTCTCACAACCTCCTGAATGCACTCCACAGGGAACTGTACACTTTCAACAACTGAATTAGATGGAATGTGAATTATGGTTTGGTTTTAAGAAGCCATGGAGAGGGATTTGGGTTGTGGCTTCAGACCATCAGCAGGGCCTAAGAAGCATCAAGACTCGGTTTTGGTCACTCTCGCATCTTCCTTAATCATCCCATTTAGACAGAACCTTCCCAGATGTGTCAATAGTGTTCTTGGCCCAGACTCATTCTTTGATATCTCTTTCCTGGCTGGGTGGCTTTCATGTTTCTAGACATCTTATAGAGAAATCCTCACTCCCCCCATGTGTGTGCATGCATATGCACATGTGTGTGTGCATGCTCACATGCATACACACACCAGTGCACATGTTTGTGTTAGAATGCAGGTGCACACATGTCATGACACAGAGGACAACCTCCCACGTCCGTCCTTGTCTTCTACCTTGCTGGACACAGACAGGGCCTCCTGTTCACTACCGTGTATGCCAGGCTAGCTCCCAGGCTCACGATCTGCCTCCTGTTTCTTCCCCTCATTTTGCCAGAAGAACACATTCTGCCTTTTCTGTGGGGAGAGAAAGAATGCGAGTCCCAGAAGCTCTGGCTGGATTTAGGTCCTCTCTGTTCGTCAGAGGACTTTGCTCTCCTGAACTCCCCCATCCACACCTGTGACAACGGTCGGGGGAGGACTCAGTGCCAAGTTCCAGGCAGGTGGCACCTGTGCCCTGTTAGCGCCTTGCTTTTCTCTCCTCCTTTTCTTCCAGGTGGTGAGAGCCTAGTGTCCATGAGAGAACATGGGTGTCAGGGAACGCTGCTTGAAGACGTAACATTCCTCGCCTCCATTCCCTCGCTCAGCTTGGGTCTAGATTCCACCTGATGACAGTCCCCTGTGGGTTTTCCAAGCCAGCTTTTGAAGTTTAAGTCCTGCTGCTGTGGAAAACCCTCAGAGCAAAGGCAACTTAGGAGAGAAAAGGGATTACCTGGTGTATTACTGAGGGTTTCTGTTGCTGTGGAGGGACACCATGACCATAGTGACTCTTATAAAGGAAAACATTTAATTGGGATTGTTTGCTTACAGTTTTGAGGTTTGGTCCATCATCATCATGTTGGGACATGGCCGAGTGCAAGCGGACATGGTGCTGGAGCTGAGCATCCTACATCTTGCAGGCAACAGGAAATGGTCTGGAAGTCACATTCAGGGGAGCTTGAGCAAGAGGCCTCAAAGACTATCATCCCCACAGTGACACACTTTCTCCAGCAAGGCGACACCTACTTCAACAAGGCCACAGCTCTTAACAGTGCCATTCCCTGTGAGATTATGGGGATCAGTTACATTCAAACTACCGCATCTGGCTAACAACTCCAGGTTTTCATCTACCACAGCAGAGAAGTCAATGGCAGGAGCCACAAGTAGCCAATTGCATCACACAAACTGCCAAAAGGAATGAAGGCCCTCTGCTTGCTTGCTCTCTCCTCCCTGACACAGTTCAGGGCCCCTACCTAGGGAATGTTGTGCCCACAGTGGGCTGGGTCTTCCCACATCAATTAAAAGTCAAGACGATCCCCTACCGACAGCTTGATCTAGAAAGCTCCTCAATCATGGTTTTCTTTTCACTTGCTTCTAGGTTAAGTCAAGTTGACACTGAAAAGCTAACCCTCATGCCAGGTAATGCCAGGTGATCAGGTATCCCCCACCCTGTTACCGTTCCTTCTCCTTGAAATGAGAATTGCTTGCAAGACTCTTGGGTACCTTCATCAATATGTGGGTATCACTTGAATTATCTAGGGACTTCCCTGACACTCCTTACTTGTTGAGAGAGAGAGAGAGAGAGAGAGAGAGAGCCCTCAGCAGAGGCAGAAATCAAGTGAGACACTTTCTTCCAGAATCCAGTCTTGTCTCTTTGTCCTCTCTCCTTGCTCTGACATACAAGCTGACTTTTATTCTTTTGGTCTCTCAGATGCAGAGTAACCTTTCCTAACACTTGTCAAAAGTTAAAGTGAGACCTCCCTTCAAACACCCTGTCTGCCTTTGCCAAGAAGGCAAATCTGTCACCAAATAATTCATGTTACTATTCCAAATATGCCCTGATCGGAGGCAAAGTAATGTCTTCTGCTTTTAAGCCGGGTTCTTGTGACCTCTGGGTTTTAAGATTTTCAATGAAGTGTCATGGGACAATGTAACTATATTGAGAGAGAGGAAAGCGAACTCCATAGGTGCCCAGACTCTATTGCAAATGGAATGGGAAGATATGTATCTCAGGGCCAAGTACTTTATCCATTGCATCTGTGATTTCTGCTTTGCCTAAGCAGATAAAAATGAAGTGTGTGGGGGGGGGCATGTACATACGACCATACAACTGTGGGGGTCAGAGGCTAATTTTGGAAGTCAGTCCACTTTGAGACAGTTTGTCACTGTATGACAGGCTAGAGGGATTGCATGCTTCTGGGGAGTCCCCATCTAGTTGCAGGGTATCACACCCAGCCTTGTGGGTTCTGGGGAGCCACACCAACTTTCAGTGGGCTCTTGGGACTTGAACTCTGATCCTCACTGCTGCACAGTAAGCGTTTTACCCAAAACCATCTCTAGCTCCAACATGAAGGACCCTCACACACCCTGAATGAAGACTAAGGGTTCTTTATTTCCTAACACAAAAGCATTCCCAAGGAGGGCCTTTCTTGTCTCTCTCCATCTCTCCCATCCAACTTAGTAGCCCAACATTATCTCACTCCGGCTCCCACCGGAAGAGAACCTCATTACAGCCAGGTCCCATTAGCCTTGCAAGAATGAGGAGTCTCCGCTCTTAGCTACAAAGGAGTGGTGAACGGACCCCTTCACGGACAAAGCAGAAATCGCAAATGCAATGGATAATGGTTAAAGTACCTGGCCCCGAGCTCTATCTTCTCATTCCATTTGTAGTAGAGTCAGGGTGTCTATGAAGGAACATTCGCCAGGGACCCCTTCAGGCCTGGGAGCTGAGGCTGATGCGTAGGGCGCAGTCCCTCCAAACGCCAGGAGGGGGGTGTCTTGTGCTGCAGAAGTCCGTTCAGTTGGGTAGCTTGTCTTCTTAGAGGCTCTCTTGTCTTCTTTTGGCTGGACTGACAAATGTGTGGCATTTGCTCCCTGACAGCCCGCAGATCAGTTTGCCACAATAATCAACTCTGCCCTAGGCTGCGCCACCCAAGTCTTTTTGACTTAGAAGTCAGCCGAACTGTGAGAGGTCTTGTAGTGGCTTCACTCATCACTCTTCCTGGCCATGGGCATAGGATGGGGGCGCGTTTACACAGATGCCTGTATCCTGGCACTTTGAGCAGGTGTGCGCTAACCCCTCTCAGACCACCCTCCCGGTAAAGAGCCCCCTCCCTGGTTTTGAGGGATGATAGGTCAGTCTTTGGAGTGGTCTGTAGGGAAGTATGCTACCTGCCTGTCATCCACCAGCTAGCGGGCCTGGGAGGTCCTGAGCAGATGCTGGGGACAGAACACCGGCTTTGCTTGACAAGGGGAACTTTATACAACACTGCCCTGATTTGTTGTGACGACCCTGAGGTACTCCAGGACTTCTCAATTACACATAGGAAACAGGCTCAGATCGATGGCAGGCTTTGCCAAAGGTCACCAAAGCAGCAGGTGGCAGAGCGGTGGCCTGCTCGGAGGCTTGCTGAGCCCTGGCCCATGCTGGAGAATCTGCTCCACCTGCACAAACAGATGGCCCCTTGGAGGCTGGAGAAATATCCAGCCCCCATAAATGCTTTTTTTTTCTTAAAAAAAGGACTTTTCCTATGTATTTCTACTACTATTGTCTTTTTAGTTTCTTCCAACAGATCCCTACTGGCATGAACAGGAGAGGCATCAGACCCGAATATCAACCATGCTAGACAGCTCCCTTCAGGGAATCCCTCCTTCGGCAACCCCTGTTTCCCACCCCCACCCCACCCCCACACTAGGCTTCATGACTTTCATTTAAACCCTGAAGGGAGGGAACTTGTCTTTAGCAGACAGAAATGTGATCAAATGATCCCCCTTAGAATATGCAGGAAGGTTGCCACTTGCCACTTGGTTCTAAGTCTTGGTGCTTCTAGAAGCTTCCATATGTTTGCCTTTCATACGGAGGGGAGGGATGGTGTCTGAAGATTCCTCAATATGTGATATTTTACTGTTAAATGTTTGTGGAGGATCAACAAGATGATTCAGCAGGCAAAGGCAATTGTCACCAAAGCTGACGACTTGAGTCCAGTCCCCAGGTCCCACATGGTCAAATGAGAGAACAAACTCCCCAAAGTTATCATCTGACCGCAACAAATGTGCCAGGGTTCATATGGACACAGTACATAGTAAATAACTAAGTAAAATGTAATTTTTAAAAAGTGTGGAAAATTATATTCAGTCTCACATATCTTTGCTTTCTTTTCATTGCAGCAGCATACACATCGTGTAACCCTCACCATTGTAACTGTTCATGGCTGTGCAATCCCACAGCCGTAAGCACACAGGTGTCATTATACACACATCTCCCTCACCTACCCACAGAAGTCTCCTTGTCCCGTGTAATGGATGTTCTGTACCCAGTAAACACTGGCACCTGCTTTTTTGCACCTCCCCATGCTAAGCCTTCCGATAGCCACCACTCTACTCTCTGTCTATTAGAATCAGACTGCACGGGTCTCGTGTGCAGAGTCAGATTCGTCTCTGTCTTTTTTTGTGACTAGCTTATTTTATTCAGTAGAATGTCTTCAAGATTTTATCCACGTTGTAGCCTGTGACTGGATTTCCTTTCTGTTCGAGGCTGAGTAGTATCCCACTGTGTGTCTGTATCTTATTTTAGTAGCTTCTCAACTCTTTCTTTCTTTTATTGTTTTGAGACAGAGTCCTCCTCTGTAACTAGCTCAGGGTGGCCTTATACTCACTAAATAGCCCACGCTGATTTCAAAGTCACAGCAATCCTTCTGCTCAAGGTTCCAAACGAGCTTGGACTATAGGAATAACCTGCCATGCCTTGCTTATCTTTTTTTAATGAAATATACTGTTGTTTACTTAATTAAATGCTTTATTAATGTTGTAATATAGGCTTGGAATCCATAATCTTATCTTTAAGGACCAGGTAGTAAATACTTTAGGTTTCACAGACTGTTTGGCTTCTGTGGTAGTCAAACAACTGAGCAACTGTAATGCGGCACCATAGTTACCCCCAGAGTATATGTAAAAAAAAATTTATTTACAAAAGATGGCAGTGGGCTGGAGTCAACCCAAGATCAGTGATCTTCAGAGCCTGTGTAGGAGATAAAGCAGTGAATGGTGTAGAACAGAAGCTTTAGCATCAGGGGTTGAGGTTTTCTTCCATTCACTAAAACTATGCCTCGCTGGGTTGTGATAGATACATGTAATCACAGTACTCAGAATGCTGAGGCAAGAATACTGTATGTTTGAGGCTAGCCTAGGCTACATGGTAAGACACCCCTCCCCCCAATGCCTTAAAACACTAAGCAGCAAGCATTCTGCTTCTCAGTGGTGATGTATTAACTGGGGCTCTTGAGTGGCGTACTCTATCCAGGACCACTCACCTGGTCCTCAGGACCCAGAACGGAGTCTGATTCCTCTGGCTGAATTTCTCCAACAAGAATGACCGAGTCTTCAAGGGCCCAGCCCCTCCATTTCAAGTTGGCCCTTAGTTGAGGGCCTTAGTTCTTACATCATCCCAGGTGGGGCCACGTGGTGAGGGAGGTCATTGAATGTCCAGAAGATGTGAGTATCTGAAGCCTGCTGTCACTCTGTCCCAATACAATCTTTGCACTTGCTTGCAAACTCTCCATTTCCTTCTTGGAAGGTAGTTTAGCTCAAGACCCTTGACATTTATCTGCCCCAGAGAAACTGACTCTGAGCCAAGATTTTAGACCTTTGCATTTGATGCCTGATATCTTAGAGTAGGAAATAAGAATTTAGGTGCTGGATAAATTGTACGACCTCCAAGACAAGGTACTGAGGGGGTGATTTTTCTCTTATCATTCTATCTAGAGTCTAAAGACATTTTTAAAAATGACTTTATTGAGGAATAATTTATATACAATAAACTACATATAAAGTCTACAATTAGGCAAATTTTGACTATGTATACTTTATATGAGTATGCTTATGCAAGCATATGTGCCATAAAACTCAGCATATTAACTCTGTCTGTCTGTCTGTCTATCTATCTAATCTATCCATCCATCACCTATTATCACTGATTAATATCTATCTATTCTTCTATCATCCATCACTGATCAATATCTATAATCTGTTTCTCATTTATCTCTCATCTATCTCTCATCTATCTATCTATCTATCTATCTATCTATCTATC
>LOEQ01005640.1:47890-59545 GCA_001685075.1 Bramus lutescens
CCCTGCCGTGACTCTCCCGGATCAAAGACGATGGGATTTCCACAAAAGCACTTGTCTGAAGTTTGCCATGCATTCGTTCTGATAGCGGCTCATTAAGGCACTTCTAATGTGTTTGATTGTTTCAAAGTTGCCCATCTGTATGAGTGCAAGATAGATACAGGGTTGCACCCAAATGCTGCAAAGGCTTTGTGTCCTAAAGATTCATGTCAGTATAATATTTTCCAGAATAATCAGCAGGTAGAGCCTGGGGAGGGGGCAGCTTCAAACAGGTCTCCTCTTTGAGGGCTGGGTGGACAGCTTTCTGAAGTTACTTTTTAAAGAAAAATAAGTCTGAATGTTTTAAAATCTGGTTTCTTTTCTGTTTGACAGCATAGAGCTGGTGGTCTTCCCTCCCCCCTTTCTTGCTATATTAATAAGAGAGGGTAAAACAGGACTGACTTCAGTGGGCTGCCAGCCTCTGTAACTGGAGTTTCCAGGACAAGAAAGAGTCATTCACTTATACTTGTGGGTTTAACATCTTCTAATGTGAACCCCTCCTTTTTTTAGGGTGTTGTTTTTCTTTCTTGAGATGTCGTGTGGGGCTTGTAGTTGAGACAACTTGCTGCTTTTCCAGAAGACTTAAATTTAGTTCCCAGCATCACCTTAGCTATCTCCTAACAACCTGTAATTTCAGCTCCAGGGGATCTGTCATCCTCTTCTGGTCTCTATGGGTACCTATGCACACATGTATCTGCATGTACGCACAGACACACACATGCACACACACACACATACACATACACACATACACTTTTTAAAAAAGATCCTAACATTTGGGAAGAGAGGGCACATGGGAGCTGGTTAAACCCAGATCCATAGCTCTGGGTACGGATTTGTACATCATCTACTGCAAGCTTACAGGAGCAGATGCTACACTGCCAGGAAACAAGAGACAGGGAGGGGAGGCCTTAGAAGAGAACTCGCTGTTACCATCCTTTGGAAGACATGGTGAATGTAACCTGGATTGGAAGAGCACAGAATCCATCCTTGGCCTTGAGACGGCTCTGAACCTACTCTATACTTACTAAGCATGGAGTATACTAATTCCTTTTTGATTTGTTTACACAAATTAACATACTTAATCATTAGAGCAACCTGTGTGTCAATGCTATCATTTGGATAAATGTCCCTTCAAGGCCTATCTTAAAGGAATGATGGGTTCCTATGGTGGCACTGGGAGGTCTCGTGTACCTTGAAATGATGCAGCCGAGAGGGAGTTTGTTTAACTTTTATCTTCATGGCTGTGATTAAAATACCCTGGACAAGCAGTTTCTGGAGATTAAGGGTTTGTTTTAATGTATAATTCCAGGTTACGGTCTGTAATCTGGGGGAATCGAGCAATTGGCCACAGCACATCTATAGTCAAGACAGGACCCATGACCTTCCCTTTTGAGAACGAAAGGGCACACCAGAGGCTTACTGTCACCGTCAGGGTCCTTAGTATTTGGGGTGCTGAGTGACACCCTATTTGCAAATTTCTTTAATATCCTCAAATCAATTCTTTAATGTATGAACATCTTTGATCTACAAAAAAATGTCCTAATTAAATGCTGTGTCATTGAAGTAGGAACTCGAGAGAATTACTTTTTCTTTATTGGTCTAAGAATGTCATTATTTCTTAATGGCTTCTGCTTTATTATAATGTAATAACATTAGGTCCTATGTGCTAATTGCTTATGTGTCAAGTACTGCTATAAACATTATATGTGTTTGTGCTATATATATGAAACTGTTCTATTAAATGTTTTATACACACATAAATACATCCACACATTTAATTCCCATGCCATGTATATGATGTTTGGCTGCTATTGCAAAGGAGAAACTGAGATACGCTGACATCAAGTAGACAGCCAAGCTCAAGTGACTGGAGGTATAAGAATGTTAGCTAGAAGGCCAAGTTCACTCAGCTGCTAAGAAATGGAGTTAAAATGTATCTGAGCAATACAGTGAAGCCAGCTGCTTCTGCCTTCCACCTTTCCCTCTGTTTCAAGAAACCCAGGGACTTCTCTGACAGTTCCTCTCCATGTGTTCTTTTTGCCTGAGACCCAATCACAGCAAGCACACAGCAGAACATTCCAGAAAGCCTAGTCTGTGTGCATGTGTGCTTCTTTTAGAATAAATTGTTGGATGCACAATGTGAATGTTTTAGTGTTGTGTCAATATGCTTTGAGTTGCCCCACGGACGAGTGGTAATGAGTTTTCACCCACAGACACACAGAGTCGAAGCCACAGATGAGGATCACTGAACAGTTTGTGGAAAGAGTCTTGGGGATCCATATGTTAAAGTCACTATGTAAGGGATGAAGGTTACAACATGGGATGGCAAGGCAAGAAGGGGTTGGCATCCATTCAGCTGAGGATCACCAAAGAGGAGTGAAGCCCAGCGTACCACTCTGCCTTCTGCCTGGATTTTAAAAAACAAACCAAACAAACAAAAGGATAAAATTCAGAGTAGCTGAAGATGGGAGAAAATAGACAGCTTCATATGCCAGGGGTGGGTGAAGAGTTGGTGCCAGTTGTCTGGAGAGCCATTCAAGTCATATATAAATAGCACTAAAATGCTCACATTGTTCTCCTAATAACTTATTCTAAAAGAAGCACACATATACACAGATTTAGATACAAATATGCTCCTTGCATTATTTATGAGTGAAAAATTTGAAACTCCCTAGATGTCCCTCCAAATTGAATATTGCTTATATGTTGCATAGTAAATGCCAGAAAATTCTATATTCAACTGTGTATGTTGAATATAGAATGTATATTTACATATGTATATTTAGTATGTGACATACTACAAGCCATGGTGCATGACACATGAAAAAAATAACTAGCCAGGGAACACAATTCATACTATAATCAACACAAAAGGCAATCTGCAGATCAGTTGCACTTGGAGTTAATATTTTGGTGATTAAAATACAAGCATGCACGGAGAAGACGGGAATAGAGGCTGTAGCAGCCGGCTCAGGCTGCTCTTGCAAGATATCGTAGACCCATGGCTTACACAGCAGGAAT
The DNA here is from genome assembly GCA_001685075.1 of Bramus lutescens. NCBI lineage: Eukaryota > Metazoa > Chordata > Mammalia > Rodentia > Cricetidae > Bramus > Bramus lutescens. The sequence goes on from LOEQ01005640.1 coordinate 50,951, forward strand.
TTACTCTTCCAGAGGAATTGATTCTTACAGAGGCTGGAAAGTCCAAGATTAAGGTGTCAGCTGACTTGTTTCCTGCTGGGGACTTTATTCCCTGAGTAGTACAGCCACCTTCTTGTCCCATGTTCTCTCTCTCTCTTTCTGTGTGTGTGTGTGTGTGTGCATGTGTGCGTGTGTGTGTGCATATGCATGTGTGTGTGGCATATGTGCACTCTCAGACAGATCTCTCTCTTTGTTTATCTCTTTTGCTTGGGTTCTTGGTATTATTATAGTTTTTCTTTTTTTTTGTTGTTGTTGTTTTTCCCTGAGACAGAGTTGGGTCTTAGTCTGGCTTCAAACTCACTAAGTGGTTGAGGAAAACCTTGAACTTATAATCCTCCTGCCTCTCTACCTCCTGAGTGCTGGAATTATAGGCATGTGCCACCATGTCTGGTTTATGTGGTGCTGGGCATGAAACCCAGGGCTTCAAGTATGTGCTAGGAAAGAATGTTGCTAACTGAGCTACCTCCAATAGTCCTTATGTTGTGTGTGTGCATGTTCTGTTTGTTTGTTTGTTTTGAGATGCAGTCTCAGTGTCTAGCCAAGGCTGACTTGGCACATCCCGAGAGTGTTGGGGTTACAGGCGCATATTGACCACCACACCCAACTTTCTTCTTTGAAAGTTGCCTAATCCTATGGGTTAGAATCCCACCCTCTGATCTCATTTACTTTAGATTATTTTTTGAAGCCCAATCTTCAAACACAGTTACATTGAGTGAAAGGGATTCAATGTTTGAATTTGAGGTCAAGGGGAGAGATAAATCAAACTATAAAGATCCCACTGTTACTAGCAATTCTAGCTGAGTGATGATGGCCAGGGTTTGGATGAAAGTGTGTCTTCCACAGCTGAGGTATTTGGACACCTGGTGCCTAGTGGGTGACACTGTGTGGGGTGGGGTCAGACAGTGCAGCCCTGCTGGAATATGTGTGTCATTGGGTGGGCTTTGGGAGCAGGTAGTCCTGCCGTACTCCTAGCTTGCTTCCTCTGCTTCCTGCTGCTGGATGTGATGTGATCTCCCAGCTTCCTGCTCCGGCTGCTGCGCCTGCCACTTGCTGCCATGCTTCCCCCACCATAATGTATTTTTGCCCCTCTGGATTTGTAAACCAAAATAAGTGTCTTCTCCCATACACCAGTTTCGATCATGGTGTTTTAGCACGGCAACCAGAAAACTAGCTAATCCGCAATGCCCATCTGTTGAAGGCTGGATCTGCAGTTGGTTTAGCCAATCACTGGGAGGGGTTGATTGGATCACAAATGCTCTAATTTTCATTCATGGATTAATCCCTCGGTGAATTCAGAGCTGAAGGGACTGTTAGGATGTGGGAGGAAGTCAGGGTGCCTGTCAAGGGATCTCCTCCTGTTCCCTTTAGTTTTCTGGCCACTGTAAAGTGGATAGCTGTGTCCCACCTGCCAGGCTCTCCCACCCTGGTGCTCTGCCTTGTCTCAGCACAGACCTAGCCCACCCTGGACAGAGGCCTCTAAGATCATGAGCTAAAACAAAACAAAAACAAACAAACAAAACCCTCTTCCTCATTTGAGTTTCTTTTCTTGGATATTTTGTCGGTCACAAAACCATCTGACTAGCAGGAAGACGACAGCAAAGGATTCTTAGGTCCTCTGTTGTCAGATCTTTTTACAACGAACATGCTTCTTTGGTGTAATAAGAAACAAAGTGTGATTTCCAAGTGGGAGGCCCAGACAGGGAGTCCCCATTTGCCTTTCAGCTCCACGTTCCTCAAGCAGGAGAGCCAAGAAGATCATCACTGTGTCAAATCCAAAGACAGTACCAAGGCCAGACACTTAATATGTATGCTTTACCCAGGTTTGTTTTCTTTCTGAAATCAGCCCTGAGGACTTGAACTAATTTTCAATACTGTCATCATCGTGTGTAGAATGACCCAAGTAGGAGACCTGCACCTAGCCTCCATGTGCTGGTCACTTGGGGTACTATAGGCAGGCCATTTGCCTTTCTGATTTCAATGGACTCAACAGCTTTCAAGAGGAAATAAAAGGATAGTCTGCCTTATAGGGACTTGAACATAGCATCCCTCTTGCTTGCTATGGTGTCCCTGGTGGCTCACATAGTGTCTGACAATGGGATAAATGTGTAAGGAAAGAATACAGTGACTCAGAAGTTTAAACCGTGTAGCCCAAGAGATGGGCTAAGTCATAGTATAGGTGGCAGGCAATGGCTCTCATCAGGTCAGCCAGGGGGACCGCTGGAGGAGGCAAATGTGAGCAACAGTATCTACAGATGCTTCTGAGAACCAAGAGGAGGTGAGAGGACCACTCACCTCAGACCCTGTGGTATGTAGTAAGTCCTCAATATTTTCTGGGTGACTAAAGGAAGGAAAATATTGGGCTAGCATGGATGAAAGTGGCTTTCAAATCATAAGGAAACTTCCAGAGATTGAGCAATATCATTACCACCCTCTCTGCTCCCTGGATCCAAAACTAGGTGACACTCTTCAGCATCTTGTGTTGGTGGACCTGCAGAATCAAGACACACAAAGGTTGGGTTTGGAAACTTCCAGGTAGCCAGGTTTGAAGAAAGTACAGCCTTGAGACAGAGGGAGAATATCCTGCATCCTCATTTGAATGAAGCCAGTAGCTAACTGCACACGCCTGCCTTTATTTCATGTAAAGGAAGCAATAAGTGCCTTATTTTCCTTATCTTGAGAGTTAGCTAGCATCCGGTGCTGTCTTGGCTTACATGCAATAGCTGAGATAATTCACATTGCAGATCTAAGAGGTTCCTGGAGGCTGTGTGTGGGGCAAAGGCCCAGGAGCATGGTACTGGAGCCCTGGGCACTACCTATTAGCAGAGAGTAGAACTCAAAAAGCCCCTCTGGAACTGAGAGCTTATAAACCTGTAGCTCTGACCATGGTCCTAGCAGTCCACATGACCCTAGTGAAGACAGAAGAAAGGCATACTTGAAGAGAATGACTACAGAAGGGTTTCACTGGGGGTGCTGATGAAAAGGCACCCGTTGGAGATAACCTGAAACACTTACTGAGTCTAGTTGGACAGCCAGTCACAGCCAAGGGTTTGATCTGAAGGATTCCAGTATGAGCTGGTAAAATGATTCCAAATCAGACCTTATTGAGAAGAGCCAAAGGACCTGCAAATGAAAGGTGAAAAATTACATTGCTATGAGAATAATCCTTCTTGTGTACTGTGAATATGTATTCCTCCCATTGGTTAATAGTAAAGCTGAATTGCTCTATAGCCAGGCAGAATAAGGCTTGGGAAAGCCATACGGAGATACAAGGAGAAAGAAGGGTGGAGTCAAGTGAGATGTGAGCCAGTCTCCAGAGGAACAAGATGTGCTAGAGGATAGATAAAGCCACAAAGTCAGGTGGCAGAATGTAGATTAATAGAAGTGAGTTAATTTAAGTTGTAAGAGCTAGTTAGTAATAAGCCTGAACTATAGGCCAAACATTCTATAATTAATATAAGCTTTTGTGTGATTATTTGGGACCGGGTAATCGAGACAAAAGAAAAGCTCCAACTCCATTTATACTGCACCCCCAATAGCCACCAAGGATAAGGGGACATCGTTCTGTGTGCTTGCATGGCGAATTGACTACAAATGCCTGTTTCAGTTCCAAAGACCTAAAAACAATGTTTTCAGGATAGTGCTTCTGCTCTTCATGAAGTAAATACACAGATTCCCAAGACCAAGCTGAGCCAAGGTCATTGCAGCTCCATTTCCTTCCATCCTAATAGTTTGGCACGTCAAGGACACACAGCAGATGCTAATAACCAAGCTTTATACAACATCTGGCAAAAGCCCTCATAAAATCCGGGGAGATTACACAGCCTGGGAAATGGTGCAATTAGTTAGATTTATAACCAGCTGACAGATTGTACCCAAAGGATGCTGATAAACAGGATATAGAATCTGCTAAATGGAGACCTTCAGGAAAGAGACAGATATTGTCAATAAGTAGGCGTATTTGCCTGATAACAGGGGACAATTGGGAGAGAGGCCAAATGGAGAGCCTATGCATTGACTACCAGATGAGCTCATTACAAGAGTCCCAGGTAGAATGTGCAGTCTATAACCTACATAACTGTATACAGCTGTTCCAGCTGTAGGGTTGTGGTTCTGGTGTTGACATAACTTCAATTGTTCAGGAGAAGCTAAAAAAAATTTGTGTTAGCCACTAATTCAAAGGTTAAAAAAAACATAAAATATTATTCAATACAAACACAGCACATCTGAAAGCCTCTTTTGGCAGCTGGGCCATCAATATGTGAGCTCTGACCCCAGAAAGATTTTCAGTAGCACAGGGCTGTGTCATGTGTCCACTTCTATTCAATATGTTTTTCAATGACTTGGACCAAGCTCTAGAAAATATGAGGATCAAATTGATTATTGATCCAAAGCCAGAGGGACAGCCAGATGGCCAACTCTGGAGTCTCAGTCACTTCAAGAGATAGAGACCATGGCTGAATTGTGCAAGAAGAGCTCTTGGGTAAACAAACATTAGATCATGTCCTTGTACAGGGTGTGGGGGGCTAGGGACACATGATTTAACAAGAGCACATGGTAGAGTTTTTGTTGCCCACAGATCAGCGAGCGGCATTGGTGTGATGTGGTTGCCAAGATGGGAGGAAATTTTCAGCCTCACCAAGGGAGCAGATTCTGTTCTGCTCAGGCCAGCAGCAGCTGGAATTTTGCCCTTGGTTCTGGGAAACATCTGAGATAGATGACAGAGAGATTGGAGCACATTGAAGGATTGCAGCAAGGAGGGCAAAGAGATCGAATACTGTTCAAATGGAGAGTGAACAGCCGAAGATATTAGGGCTTCTTCCCTTAAAGAGAAGAAGTCCTGGCATGTAATTCCTGGGCTCTGACATTTAGGGAGCGTCAGATGGATTTCTCAACTAACACAGGAAAAGAGATAAGCCAAAAAAGATAGAGTTCAGTCAACCCTTCCAATAGTCCATGAGCATGTCTCAGATTTGGGGAAGGGCAGGCTCCACTTGAGCCCTGGAGACAGACAGTTGGGAGCAGCAGGTGGATCAATTTGGCCAAGACCAGGGTGGAGGAGATCCAACTGTTAATTGGGTAGCCACCAGAGATTCAGTGGACTCAGCTCAGGATGGGATGCAGAGAGGCTCAGGTGAGACCTAGCCATGATTTTTTAAGCAACCATTAAAAGTAAGCAGACGTGTGCAAACCTCTAACAGTAGGGCTAGTAAGGACATAGGGCATTGAAGAAAGTGATGGAGGAGGGGGACAAGGCCTGTGGGGACTTAGGAAAAGTCAACATTATAAACCATAGTTTCCAAAGGGTAGGGTTTCCCCTCCAAGAATCTCAGGAGACATCTCATTTCCCTCTACTTCATGGAACTCAGTGAACCACACTTCCACAAGGATGATTTCTCACCAAGTGGCGAGTACTCTCTTTATTCTAAAACCTAAGAAACACATTCTTCCTCCAGAATAGCCTATAGATTCTGTACACAAAGCATCAGAAGACAAAGCTGTTTTCCGATGGCTGGAGGAAAGGTCCATTTAAGTGTCGCAGAGGGAAGAGGGGATCCCGGAGTGGTAAGTGATTATCTGTAGTCCTGGAGATCCAAGGCTGCCCTAGGAATCATTATGGACACCCATAAGAGCAAGAGTTGAAGGACTTCTGGGTGAAGCACTGGACCCCAGATACAGAGCAAATTATGATTCTTCATTGCTTCAGAGCCAACAGTTGAAGACACCAACTGTCTGGCTAGAAAACAAACGTCCTTTCTGATAAAAACTAACACTAAACTTGGCATGATAGCACATACTTGTAATCTATGTAGCACTCAGGAAGATAAAGAAGGATTGTCTTGAGTCTAAGGCTGGCTTAGGTTATACAGTGGGGTGGAGGTTAGCCTGGGCTGTAGAGTGAGACCTTTCCTCAAACACACACACAGACACAGAGAGAGAGAGAGAGAGAGAGAGAGAGAGAGAGAGAAGGAGAGAGAGAGGGAGAGGGAGAGAGAGAGAGAGAGAGAAATAGCTTGTAGACCATAAACTTGAATACTGTTTCTGCTCATCATAGACAGTTCCTGAGTGCTCTGTGTGTGTGTTCATAGCAGGCAGGGGTTATCTCCAGGCTAAGGACAATCTCTGTGGCCACACCTTTAAGGTGACCATCACCCAGAGATTGAGTGCCATTACAGTTGTATACATCAGTATCAACATCATTTTCCTAGATGCAAAATCATCTCATTCCATTTCTGTCCTTAGCACTCAGGCTGGCTTGACATAGTGATAGTTGGTCCCCAGGGTGGTACCCAATTATCCCTGAATTCTGATAGCTGCATCTCTGCGTATGTCAGCTAGGGCTAACTTGAACGAGGATGACTCACTGGTGATCAAGATATTATAGAAATGATAAATGTGACTCTTCAGGCAAGGTCATAAGCATAATCCTTGTTTCATCTTGGCTTTCTCTCAGTTTACTCTGGGCAAGCCAGTCACCATGTTGTAAAGACACTCAAGCAGCCCTCTGGAGAGGGCCACGTGGTAAGGAACTGAGGAGTCCTCCAAACCCGGGAGTGAGAGAAGAACCTGAGGATGGATTCAAGTCCTTAGTCATAAGCTATTCTACCTGACCTCATGGACTCTGTCTCCTGTGGGACCCTGATCCAGGACCACCAAGCTAAGCTCCTCTGGGATTCATGGCCCACAGAAGTCGGAAAAGACAATACTTCTTATTGTGATTTCAGTTGCTCAACTTTGAGGTCATTTGCTACATAGCAAAACACAACTTATGAATCCTCTCTGTAAGTGCATAATGAGAGGAGAAAATAATGAGCAGACGACAGATGAATATATCTGATTACACCTGGACAATAGCCCAGTAACAACAGATGAATACATATGATTGCACCTGGACAATAGCCCAGTAACGACAGATAAATATATCTGATTGCACCTTACAGTAATCCAGTAACAATAGATGAATATATCATCTGATTGCACCTTACAATAACCCAGTAACTGCTGTGGCTCAGCTCTATCAAGGGAAAACCTGCCCATGTCATGAACAAAGCGCCTCAATTCCATTCCATGAATGAGGAAGAAGGCAGATAACCAACATGTCTCTCACGCCATCCAAGAAACTTGTTTTCCTGCAAGCTCACTGGGAACGGTATTCCCCCAGCATCCAGATGCCCGAAGTTCATTTCTTCAAACCCCAGCCTTACACAGGTTCTTTACCCATTGGGAAATTCTTTCTTGATTTTTCTACCTGGTGCTTTTTGCTTATATTTTTATAAAATATGACTTCAAAAAATTTCTGCCATCAACAATCCTTATAAACACTCAAGGATCCATGGACCCCAGTTTAAGGAATTCTGAACAATGGACTGTCCACATGGTAGGATACTGTACAATCATGTAATGGGATATGGAGTGGCTTGAAGTCTAGTTTAGAATGCTTGTTAGCATGAACAGGGCCCCGGGTTCCAACCCCAGCACTGTGGGGCAAAGGGGAGGAAGGGAAAAGCAGGGTAAGGAATACTGATGAACACAATCCATGGCAGCATGGCAAAGAAATAAATTCATAACGCAGTGCCGACCCAGACAAGAAGGCAGTTCTGATGGGCACAGACAGATGACCTAATGGATGATGAACTTCCTGCATAAGGACCAGAGCACAGATCCCTAGTACTCAGGTGAAGGCCAGGCAGGTGTGGCAGCTGCCTGTGATCCCTGCACTTGGGAAGGTGGAGACCAAGGATCCATGGACCATACTGGTTAGCAAGACTAACAGATCAGTGAGCTCACCAGAGACCTTGCCTCAGTAAACGAAGTCAAGAGTGATTGAAGAAGATGTTCTATGTCAACCTCTGGAGTCATGACTCACCCCCACACCTGCACACACATACATGTGCAAACATGCATGCATTCACACACCATATACACACACACATATAAAAAATAATAAAGAAATAAGGAAAACAGCTTCTAAGAAAGCAAATGTATATGCACAAATATATCATATTTGTTATTGTTTATATTATTAAGCATGTTGTCATGTGTATAAATATGTGAATAAGATACACCCCCTACACAGTCAAACATATTGAGAAGGAGCAGTTCATCTTCCAGATGTGTGGATTTTGCGTGTGTATATTCAATCAACTGGGGAAAATGTTTGGGAAAAAAATAGTGTCTGCATGGGGCATAAAAGGGCCCTTTTTATTATTGTTGTCCCCCCAAAAATATTATACAGCAATTATTTACACAGCATTCACACTGTATCAGGGATTATGAGTGATGTGAACATGATTAGTGCATACCAGGAAGGGAAGAGGTTATACGCAGACATTACACTATTTATATGAGACTTGAGCTTCCCAGATTTGGGGACCCAGGGGGACAAGGTATTGTAGAACGAAACACACGTGTTCAGCAAGGGACACCTGTATCCAGACAATGCTTAGGATTTCCTTCCTTAGATAAGATAATATGGCTAAGTTTTTAAGAGTAGGGTTTTCAGAGCTTTTTTCTTTTTTCTTTTCTTTCTTTCTTTCTTTCTTTCTTTCTTTCTTTCTT
>LOEQ01005640.1:80819-91692 GCA_001685075.1 Bramus lutescens
GTCTTAAGCCTTGCAAGATGGCGTTACTGCTGCCAAGCTAATTTTATATTACATAAGGGGGTCTTTCAATAGAATAAAATTAAAAGTTTCATTTTATTATTTAATTATTGGGGAGGATATGTATATTGAGGCTAAAAGAGGTAATCAGATCACTTGGAGTCTCAGGTGGTTGTGAGCCACTAGCGATGGGGATTGGGAATTGAACTTAGGTCGTCCTCTGGAGGAGTAGCAAGTACTCTTAAACACTGAGCCACCATTACAGCCCTAGAATAAAATTAATTTTGGGCCAATATGGTGGTTTGGAAGAAAATGGCTCCCAAAGACAATGGTACTATTAAGAGGTGTGACCTTGTTGGAGGAAGTGCGTCACTGTGGGGGTAGGCTTTGAGGTCTCTTTTTCTCAAGCTTCCCTCAATGAGACAGTCAGACAACTTCCTGTTGCCTGCAAAATGTAGCACTCTGAGCTCCAGCACCATGTCTGCCTGCAGGCTGCCGTGCTCCCCTTCATGATCATAATGGTCTGAACCTCTGACACTGTGAGTCACCTTTAATTAAATGCTTTCTTTATAAGTGTTGTCACAGTCATGGTGTATCTTCACAACAATAAAAACCTAACTAAAACAGAAATTGGAACCAAGGACTGGGGTATTGCTGTGATGGGCCTGACTGCTTTTGTTTGGAGTAATGTGGACTTCTTTAGCTTAGGAAAGCAGTGGAATTCTTTAAGCACTGCTGAACTGGGCACTCTAGTAGGAGCATGGAAGACAATGGTGCTGATAATGATTTGAAATGTTGGGAGCTGGCTCAAAAGTTCAGAGAAGAATTTTAGAATGTTGCCTAGAAATCATTCTTGTGATATTTTGGTGAAGGAAGTGGATGCCTTTTGCTATTGTCTGAAGAGTCTGCCTGAGGCTAAAGTGAAGAGTTTAGGATTAAGTACCTTGGTAGGTGATATCACAACAACCTAGTATAAACTCTATTGTGTGGATATTAGTGATAATGCTAATGAAGATTTAAAATTAGAAAGAGCATGCTGAGCATGGTAATTTATAAAAAGTAAATTTTGAGGAAAAAAAAAGAACACCAGGAAGTAGAATAAATCTAAATCCTATGTTCAAGGAGATAAACAGATTAAGAAATGCAATAAAGGTAACCTCAGGGCAAGATTCCACCTAGCTTAATTTCCAATTTGTAAAAAAGAACTAAAGAAAATCTTAGAGCTGAGCATGGTCAGGCGCACCTTTAATCTCAGCACTTGGAAGGCAGAGACTGGTGGATCACTGAGTTTGAGGCCAACCTAGTCTAAAGATCAAGTTCAAGGATAGCCAAGCTTAGGCAGTAAAGGAAAATAGAAAGCTGGTGAACATGTAATTGAACAAGGGAGCCATGTTCCAGCCCCAGTAAGCAGCAGTTGCTGGCAGTTTCAGCCACATGGTTCTGGTTTTAGAGTTAAAGATAGAAGAAATGGGTTGTAGAAGTTGCCTCAGGACAGCTGATGAGGCTAAGCCTGTGTCCCTGAATGGAAGCCTAGGGGAGAGGCTGTGAAGCTGTGAAGGTGCAGACCGGATGACCTTGGAGAACCCAAGATGTTGTAGATGAGAGAATCGTGGGATACCTGCTGAGGACAGTTGATAACAGGGAGTGGAACCAGCCCAAGATAAAGAACTGTGTTGCAGTCAACAAAGTTCAACAAAATTGGAGATGTGGAAAGTATTTTGACATCAGACATGGAGATGCAGACAGTTTGGAGTTTGCCCACCTGATGTTCAGTCTTGCTTTTAATCCAGTATTTTCTCATTATGCTCTCTTCCCTGTGTTTGGGAATGGCAATGTAAATCCTGAGCCATTATATGTAGGAAGTATGTGATCTTCTTTTTGATTTTTACAGGGGTCTTACAGTTACGAGATTTCCATGCATCTCAGAAGAGATTTTGGACTTTAAAACATTGTTGTGATAAGCTATGGGGACTTTTGAAGTTGGACTGAATGATTTTTTTGCATTATGATATGGCTATAAGCCTTTGGGGGTCAGGGAGCAGAGTATGATGGTTGGAAAGAAAATGGCCCCCAAAGGGAGTGGCACTATTAGGAGGTGTGGCCTTGTTGGAGGAAGTGTGTCACTGTAGGGGGAGGCTTGAGATCTCTTTTGCTTAAGCTGCCCTCAGTGTGACAGTGAGTCAACTTCTTGTTGGCAGCAAGATGTAGCACTCTGAGCTCCAGCACCACATCTGCCTGCAGACTGCCATGTTCCTCTTCATGATCATAATGGACTGAACTTCTGGAACTGTAAGTGAGCCACCCTCAGTTAAATGCTTTCTTTATCAGAGTTGCTGTGGTCATGGTATCTCTTCACAGCCGTAAAAGCCCTAAGTAAGACAGCCTTCTTCCTATGGTCAATGAAGATACATTTTAGGTAGAATTTAGACCTAAGTATAAAAACAAAACAAAACAAAACTTCTTGATAATGGAAATAAGCAAAAGCATTTTTATTAAAAACACTCAGTATAAGGTGAAAGTTACCAGTTGGGTAATGTGGAAACTTTTTTTTTACCTCTCACAGATATTATCATAAAGCAAGTGGGAAAATCATGGGGAAGGGAGGGATACTTATGCTAAATATAGCAACAGGGTCCTTGATTCAAAATACTTGCAGAACACTCACAAATCTATAGCACAAGACCAGAAAACACATAGAAAAGTACTCAAAAGATATACGCAGGTATCTTACAAAAACAGATATGCAAACATGACAAAAACAGCAAACAAATGGGGGGAGTCAATTTCATTATCACCAAGAAGTGCTAATCAAAAATCACCATGACTCACATTTATACACACACCAAAATAGCTAGTTAAAAAAAATATGTTCAGAGCAGCATTGCTTGTCATAGCCAGAACCTGGAAACACCCTAAAAGCTCCTCGACCGAAGAATGGATGCAGAAGATGTGGTACATTTTTAAACAATGGAATACTACACAGCGGAAGACATAATGACATCTTGAAATTTGCAGGCAAATGGATGAATCTAGAAGACATCATACTGAGTGAGGTAACCTAGACCCAAAAAGACAATTATTGTAGGTACTCACTCAAAAGTGGCTTTTAGACATAAAGCAAAGAAAAACCAGCCTACAGCTCATAATCCCAGAGAACCTAGACAACAATAAATAGGGACCCTAAGAGAGACAGACATGAATCTAATCTACATGGGAAGTAGAAAAAGACAAGATCTCCTGAGTAAATTGGGAGGGTAGGGATTGTGGGAGAGGGTAGAAGAGGAAGAGGGGAAGATGAGAGGGGAGCAGAGAAAAATATATAGCTCAATAAAAAATTAATAATATCAATGATTGAAATAGGAGGTTATGATTTAAATATTTAAATTTTCATATGAGAATATGAGGTAACTAGGGCTGGAAAAATGTGGCTAAAAGCTCTTGTCACAACCACCTGTAACTCCAGTTCTAAGAGATGTGACACTCACTTCGGACCTCAGAGCGCCCCTCCACTCAGGTGCATGTAACCCTTCACATACACTCATTCATTCATTCATTCATTCATTCATTCATTCATTCATTCATTCATTTTGGTTTTTTGAGACAGGGTCTCTCTGTAACTCTGGAGCCTGTCCTGGAACTAGTTCTTGTAGACTAGGCTGGCCTCAAACTCACAGAGATCTGCCTGCTTCTGCCTCCCAAGTTCTGGGATTAAAGGCATGCGCCACCACCACCCGGCTACACCCATAATTAGAAACAAATCTTTAAAAAAATGAAATAACCAGAACTGCTATTCATGACTTGTAAGAATGTAAATTATTATAATCACTTAAAAATCATTCAGTGTTGCTTAATGAGGTTGAAGACATGTACATCTTATGATCAGTTCCATTCTTAAGAGTATGGTTAACAGAAATACGTGAGCATGTATATCATAAGACTTACATGTGAGTGTTTTTGTGAACGTTGCTAATGTTGTACCCAAGTGAAAACAAACCATACACTTGCTAGAAGTAGAATAGATTTCTTTAAAAGTTGTGTGTATACAATGAAATTCTGTTTGATAATGAAAATGAATGATCCAACACTGTTTTATAGTTAAGTCTCACAGGAATAGTGTTGTTGAGTTAAAACAAAACAAAACAAAAAAATGCAAGGCCAACAAGATGTCTTCACGGGTAAAGTTGCTGCCTGTTAAGCCTGGCAGACAACCTGAGTTTGGTCCTCAGGTCACACATACTGGAAGGACAGAACTGACTCCTGCAAGTTGTCCTTTGGCCGGCACACATGCAGTGTCCTGCACATTCCAATGCACGCACGCGCGCACACACACACACACACACACACACACACACAGGTCTAAATGGGATATTTTTCTTTTTCAATGAAAAAAAGAAAAAAATGCAAACCAATGCGTTCCTTTATATCCAACATTACTCAATCCATAAATAAAGCTCAAAAACCCAAACCAAAACAAAAACTATTAATGGGTTTAGGAATGTGTGTAAAGAGCCGGCTCCCTAGTGTTGTTTTGCTGAGGAGGAAGACTCATCCACAGGGGAGCAGGGGAGGTAGTGAGGTTTGCGGTATGGCTTTGGTCTGTGGCTTTGGCATGAGGATTCACAACGAACCTATTTTATTGTTGTTGTTGTTTTTAAAGGAGCAAGTCACAAGATGCCATACACATATGTATTTATAGCAGACCCAGATCTGGCTGCTCACAATGTGAAAACCGACACTGAAGACTTGCGAGTTTGTGGGAAGGAGGCTCCGTCTGCTTTCCTTTTTGTTTTCAAGAGCTGGCTCCTTGAAGGAGGGAGGGACCATCATTCTCAGAATTCCATCTCGGGCAACTGAGATGCTCACAGGGCCTCCTGGGGACATGCAGAGGGACAGGCCAGGAAGGTTGTGTTCTACATCCAGCCTTTGTCCTCTACCTTTGGATCACGACCCTCTGGGGAGGAACGACTCTTTCACAGGAGTTGTATAGATATCCTGCATGTCAGATAGTTACCCTATGGCTCATAACGCTAGCAAGATTACAGTTATGAAGCAGCAACAAAAATAATGCTATGGTTGGAGGTAACCGCCACATGAGGACCTGTATTAAATGGTCGCAGCTTTAGGAATGTCTCCATTTTTCTTCTTTCCTGGGGACGTCCAGATGGGCCTCAACCTCCTGGGATGAATTCCTGTAGTTCTTTAGACAGACAAATGACTTTCTGTGGGTAGAGCCTGACTGCAGTCTGTGTGACTCATTTCTTTTACTGCACGCGGCTAAAGAATTAGCAGGAACGTCACACACTCCTTATTGTCCTTCTGTTGCTATCAGACCGACTCTGTAAAATTGAAGGATTGTCTGCCTTTTATGATCTTAACCATCTAGGTGCAAGTCCTCTTTAGAATCTGAAAACTGAGCCAAGGGAGAGGCTGGCACCTTGCGAAAGGCGAGGGTGGGAGCACAACCTTGGGAGGACAACTTCCAAAGCAGCAGACACCCATGTTGTACAACCACAAAAGTTCTGCGCGTGTCTACGCATACTGTGACTATTCAGACCTGTGTGCAGGCATTCAAAACAACTGACCACTTCTTTGTTGGTGTAGGAGGTTCTGTTTGTGCGTTGCTTTCATTGGCTGAATAAAGAGACTGCCTTGGCCTTTTGATAGGGCAGCCNTAGCCAATAAGAGGCTAGAGCTAATGAGCCAGGCAGTAATTTAATTAATACAATTTCCTTGTGATTATTTCATGTGTAAGCTAGCCGGGTGGGACAGAAGAAGGGGCCGCACTCCGTACAACACTTTGTAAGACAACCTGGTGTCAAGAAATGTAGCGTGAGTTGACTGTACTCCAGTCCTGTGGATTTTTGTTTTTCCTCCTCTCTTTTGCCCTAGGTGACATCACCCATTGGCGGGAAGGTATTTAGGAAGTGGCTTGGAGATAGTGTCAACCTTTTTACCAGAGCCTCCTTGATGGACTTCCCAGTCTGGACCTCAGGGGAGGACTCATACGTACACTGACACACCCTTACACTGGCTCTTCACCTCGGTCTGGCCCCTCCTAGTCCCTTACACTCACTTTAGCTGGTGCAAATCCCTTTATTCACAGGGGCAAAACGCTTTGAGGTTGGCTCTCTCCTTCCTCTCCAGAACCAAGGGCTCCTCCACGGCATGGCATTGGCTCCCCTTAGCCATGTCACCTGACAGTCATACATCATTTCTGCCGCACCCTGGGGACTAGGGCTCATGCAGTTGCGGGTTGTCGTCTACGGAGGAGATGGCAGAGCCCTACTGTTGGCGAATTCCTCAATGTGCTTTCAGGAGTCATTGCGGCCTTCCCACCTTTGCAGTCCACTAGGGACAAGTTCAGAGGGGATGTGTGTGGGTCGCTTGTCTCCATCGAACCCAGTTTTCCACCTCCTCCTCGCGCTCTGCTTCTGCCATGCTGGTCTGAAAAAGCTCCAAGAAGGAGGCTCGCATCTTTTCGCATCTTTCCGGTTCTTTCTTAAACTTTTGTTGTGCACCAGTGCTAAGCGTTTGATCCCTTTGTTCTCTGCTTCCATGGTGACAGCTCTCCCCAAGGGCAACAAGAGGTAGGAAGAAAATGTGAAGGAGAAAGAAATCCACGTGAGTCAGTACGATGCAATGTCTTCTCTCTGCCTGTGGGTGCCTGGGAACGTTGGGGCAAAGAGCTGGAAAGCATCTCAGTGAACTGCTTGGAGGTACTATGGGAAGGGAGCAGGATGGTGCAACAGGAAAGGGGGGGGCTTCCTGTATCTCCTGCATGCATGAACGGCCTAAAATGCTGGCAATAAGCACGTATTCACATATAATTGTAGCAATTTTTTAAGTGAAACATTTGGTTTTTCGAAGGAAACAAAATCCGTAATCAGCATTGAGAGACATACGCATGTACATGGAGAAGCCCAGGTCAGGGCTAGGAATAGAGACCACAACAGATGTGACGGTATTTTGTTTGTGTTTTAACAAAGAAAGCCTGCCTGAAGATCAGAGCACAGAGCTAAGCCACTAGAGGCCAGGGAGTGGTAGCACACACCTTTAATTCCACGATTTGGGAGGCAGAGGAAGGGGGAACTCTGTTAGTTTTAGGCCACCCTCCCTGGGCTACACAGGTTGAATCTGTCTAAAAGAGAAACAGAGCTCACACAAAGGTGATTCCAGCCCTTGGGATCCCGTGCGAATCCCAGCACTAGGGAGGTAGAGACAGGAGTGGTTTGTCTGGCTGGAAAGAGGAATATAAGGCAAGAGGAGACAGGAGCTCACTGAAGTCTGAGGTTTGGTGGAGACTGTTGCAGTCAGAGGATGCAATCTGAGAACGCAGTCTGAGGATCAGTAGTGGTAAAAGGTCGCTCTAGTGACTGGCTGCTCTGCTTCTCTGATCTCTCAGCTTTCACCCCCTAATATCTGACTCCGGGTTTCATTAAGAATAATTAGAATTTGTGCTACAAACAGACAACTCAGAAGTTATCTCCCTACAGTGTTTTCATTCTTCACAGCCTAGAAATCTCCGGAGAACCTGATCAAAGATATGTGTGGTATCCAAGTTAAACATTCTTTAGAGGAACATTTGCAAAATGCAAAAGTTTTAGAATAATAAATTAGATGCATAATAAATACATCTAATCTCTGATAAATAAGCATATTATGAGATATGACATGATCACCAAAAAGGGTACTGCATGTGGTTCATATAGAAGGATGGTTGAATATATAATGATTGACAAGTGGGGTAATGGATGGATGGGTGCACAGATAAATGAATGCATATATGTGGGTGTTGATATTGCAGCCTTGAGGCAGTTTCTTCTTTTGTTTTGCTCTCAAGGCCTTTCATATGATGAGGTGAAGACCATTCAGGCTATAGAGGGTGTGCTGGGGTTTGTTGTTGTTGCTTTGTATGTTTGCCTATTTGTTCTTGTCAACTTGAAACATGCTAGAATATTCTTGGAAGGACAAACCTCAATTGAGGAACTGGCCTATGGGTGCATCTGTCAGGCATTTGCTTGATAAGTGACTGATGAGTGAGAGTACAGTGCACTGTGGGCCACTCCTCCTGGGCAGGTGGTTCTGGGTTGTATAGGAAATCAGGCTGAACAAGCCATGGAGAGCAAGACAGTAAGCAGCATTCTTCCGCAGTTCCTGCCTCTGCTCCTGCTTAAGTTCCTGTCTTGACTTCTTTCAGTGATGGACTATGACCTGGGAGTTATAAGTGAGAGGATTCCTTTCCTCCCCAAGTTGATTTGTGATGTGGGATTCCCCATATGTATGCTGTGAATGCCATTGGTTAATAAAGAAACTGTTTTGGGCCTATGATAGGGTAGAGCAGAGCTGGGAGGGGAAAACTAAACTGAATGCTGGGATAAAGAAGGCAGAGCAGAGAGAAGCCATGCAACCCTACCAGAGACAGATGCTGAAACTTTACTGGGTAAGCCACAGACTCATGGTGATACACAGATTAATGGAGATGGCTGAATTAATATGTAAGAGCTAGCCAATAAGAAGCTAGAGCTAATAGGAGAAACAGTAATTTAAATAATATAGTTTCTGTGTGATTACTTCAGGTCTGAGCTGCTGGGAGGCTGGGAAACAAACTAGCAACCTCTTACAACAGATTTGGTCATGGGATTTATTCCATCAGGAGAGAAAAAACTAGGTCAGGGGTTCTTATTCACTCAGTCAGTGCCTGCTATAGAGATGAATAATTTGCTATGGCATGGATCATGATTTATTGATATAAATTTAAGGTCAATTTTGTTATGCTGTATATATGTATATTTCTGCTCTTAATTAAGGTATTATGTTTGTACAGCTCATTTAAAAATGTAATGTATAATGAAGAAATTTAAGTTAATAGATAATCATTTATAATAGTCAAGCTTGTAGATATGTTAGTTAGGTTTTCTAGATATATAGAAATATATTTAAATAATATAGGAATTCAAATCTTTCAGAGACATTCAGAATATAGCGTTGAAAATATTTTGAGAAGCCTGCTGTTACAAGTGGCTGTCAGAGGCACCAATATTAAACATGTTCATATAAAACATTCATTATTATATATTTGTGGCACATACTATGAGGTTAAAAGAAGATATTTTATGTAAGTATAAGCCAGGCATTGATAATTGCCTCATTTACTGTTCTATTGTAGTGAAGAGATAAAATAGCCAAGACAACATATAAAAGAGAGCACTGAATTAGAAGCTTGCCTAGCCTAGTATCAGAGGGTGAATCCATGACCATTAAGGCAGAGCATGGCAGAAGACAGGCAGGCATGATGCTGGAGAGGTAGTTGAGAGCCTACACTTCATTTAAAGATGGAGAAAGAGAAAGCAGGCATGGGGAGATGGCTTTTGAAAACTAAAGCCCACCAGCAGTGACGCATCGCCTCCAAATTAACATCTCTTAAGTTTCCTAAACAGCCTACCACTAGGAAACCACCATTCAAATATATGAGCCTATGGAGGATGTCCTCATCCCAATTTCCACAGGCATGTTCAGCCATAGCCTAACCCTAAACCTAACCCTAACCCAAAACCCTAACCCGAAACCATAACCCTAACCCGAAACCCTAACCCTAAACCCTAACCCTAAACCCTAATCCTCCCCTCTTTCTTCCCTCTGCTCCAGCCAGTCCCCTTTGTCTCCCTAGATAGCTTATCTGTACTTTTATGTTATACATACATACATAATTTAATGTACATTTAATTGTAATGCAGTTTAATCACATATGAGAGAAAAATATATTTGTCTTTCTGAGACAGACTTAATTCACATACTATAGTTACCTCCAGCTGCACTGTTTTATTACAAGTAGGGTAACTTCATTCTTCTTTGTGACTGAAAGAATTCTATTGTGTGCACGTACCATGCTTTTCTACCCATTTCTCTACTATTGGACATGTAGCTTAGTCCTGTAACTCAGCTGTCATGCACAGTACCACAGTGCAAGTGTCGCTGCAGTGTGCTGACTTGGGGTCATGGGGTATATGTCCAGGAGTGGTATAGCTGGATCACATGGGAGATCTGTTTTCAGTTGTTTGGAGTAACTCTGTACCTATTTCCATCATGGTTGGACTAGTTCACATTCCCACCAGCAATGGAAGTGTTTCCTCATTCACATCCTCATGAGCGTTTTTTTCTTATTTGTTTTCTTTCTTTAAAACATGTATTTATTTTATGTGTATATATGTGTTCCTAAGTATGAATATGTACATAAAGGAGCCCTTAAGGGTCAGGAGAAGCACAGTTCCCCTTGGAACTGGAGTTACAGATGGTTTTGAGCCATAGTGTTCTGGGAACTGAACCCACACCCTCTAGAAGGCACAGCAAATACACTGAGTGCTGATCCATTTCTCTAGCCCTGCTGTTTTCTTAATGACTGCATTCTGGCTGGGGTGAAACTGAAAGTCAGGGTAAGTCCAATTTGCATTTCTGTGATGGGTGGTGAGGTTGATGATGTCTGGGTTTTCTACATAAAAGTGAAGTGACTTTTCTAATTGACACAGGGAGGGACTAGCTGAAATGACTATTTGGGCCACAGACAGACAGACTACCACCCTGTGAGATTCCTCCCATATCCGGAGTAGGGACAGTGTCCTCGTAAATACTGTTGTTCCCAGGAAACCTTCTAATTTGTGGACATCACACATCCTCCTTCCTTAGGATCACTCTGAGTGGGCGGGACTCCCTGAGAGAGCAGCTGGACATTTCCATAGAGAACCTGTGTGGGCTCCAGGGATTTGGGAGGACCATGTGTAAGAGTACACATGAGCGTGTGTAAGAGTGAGAATGTGTCTGTATACACTGACATGTGTGTGTGTGTGTGTGTGTGAGAGAGAGAGAGAGAGAGAGAGAGAGA